>JAZGTJ010000679.1:0-86551 GCA_036877575.1 Botia almorhae | reverse complement strand
ATATATATATATATATATATATAGTAACATACGTGTTTTGGGTTCCTGTTTATTTGTTTACACAACAGCTATAGCGAAATATTGATAATGCAGTTGTAGTTTGAACGTCAAAACTCTAAATTGTTCTAATACATGTGAATTTCAAACTTCAGAAAAAAGACACATGGATGTTGAACCGAACCTTGTATTTAGTGAGACAGCACTTCTGACAACTTCCCAGCGTGTTTTGTTGATCTGCCTCTAATGTCCTCCCACCGCCAACTATCGGTGCATCGTGTAAGTTTACAGACACGTTAAAATGAAAATATATAAACGATCTTGACTTTGCAGGTTTTAAGATTCAAGTTTTGGCGCATTGCACGCCAGAGTCCAAAGGTGAATTCACGTCAATAAGCACCTGCGCAAACTTCCTATGAACGCGTCAGCTCCTGTACATGTTTGCGTAAAACTCACGGCGATAGCGTCGCTATCTGTGTAATCGTACCTGGTCGTTAGACCAAGAGAAGTGAAAATGGAGATCTCCTAATATTTTGCCGTTCAGACTAAGACCAGAAAGATTCATGTTTTTAGTTCGATCACTTCTTTGTTTTATCACTTCCGGAAAATCTGCACAGGTAAGGCGAGTTTCGGTCTCGAGCGCCAGTTTCTGACGAGTTTTATTTACATAATGCGCTGATCTGAAACTGCGCTTTAACTTCTGCATGCTGTGTATTTGTCCATGTCGTTATGGCTGAATCCGAATACATTGAGGTAGATTAAAGAACGACCAGGCAAAGATTAACATCGTTTTTGTCTCGTAGGTCACTGCGGACGCATCGTAGGTGTTTTCCTGGAGGCTTGTGGGCTTACGTTACGGAGATAAAGGTAACCAGGTAAAGTTACGTGAAGAAACAGATGCGTTATTTACTAAAAATGTACATTACTAGGGCAGTCGGTTGTCCAGGTTACCACCAGGTTATACTGCCAGCTGAGTAATAAATGATTTATGACTTGTATGTCATGTGTCACATTTGCTTGCAACGTGCTTAAGTCAAACTTGTCAAAAAGGGTTATAACATAGTAATAGATCGATGATATGTGTTAGTAAAGCAGAAATGCATTTTAATATAGTTTTTGAAGGATACAGTAAATATTACAGTCCATAAAAACTGGCTAATTCACCCCCCTGTTGAGGAGGTGGAGTCTAATTTCATAATACACACAACTGGACCAAGCTTCCAAAGCTAAACAAATATAGTCCACACGTGTCTTGTTTTGCTATTTGTTTGATTATTGTTGATATTTGTATGTTGCTCGTTCTTTCTTAAAGATGTGTTTGACATGTTTATATTTGAAATATGTAAACGTTAGGAGTTTGTATGTGGGAGAAATATGTACTGCGCTGTTCTGTTGGAGGTCAGACACACTTATTTCTTTGTTAAAAAGCTGAAATGTTTATCTGAGGCAATTTATGCATGGATTAGTAAAGACATAAATACTAAACAGGCTTCCTTCTACTTTTATGTTGACTTGCAGGTAAAGAAACAAGCCAGGTGAACACATAAGTACACTGGCATTTTTTCCCAACCAAGTCATTTTGTCTGGGCTGTGGCATTGCCCATGTATTTATTCTGTAAGGGTGTGACTGACTAATGATTCATGGCCCCTGGTATCTGGTAGGTGAGGGCGTTTCAGACTGGCATTCTTCATCTTTGATTTACCTTTGTTTCTTATTATTGATTTGTTCTGTAAGCAGTGGACAGAAATAGTGTTCATTTGTGACATCATCAACCTGATAATATTGACCTGAGAGACAATATGGACTTTGAAACAGTCCACCTTCAGTAATACACAAGCTGGTGAGTGACATATTGTTTACTTGGGGAGTTGTGTGAGGTTAGATTTGTTGGGTTTTGTAGTGGACTTCAACCTTGAGAGGCTCTGAAACATGCTCTTGATCATTGCTAGAGAGAGGGCAGGAGAGATTGACAGATAGCTTGTCTCTTAAATTTGAGAATCTCCCATGAGTCTGTTGGTGATCTATCATAGCCAGGGTCACAGCTTCAGTGGACCAGTGTTGACACCAGCGAAACACATAACTGTTACCCAAACAAACAGTTAAACTGGTCCTGCACCATTTATGCTATTGAAAATCTCACACGCTTACAATTGAAGGAGGGGCTTGTGTCATCTTGGAGCAACAGTAGAAAACAAGAATGGAGAATGGAGATGTGCTCTTTTAGCTTGGAAAAGAAACCACTCGAAACACCTTAGCAACGATACGGTAATAGCCTGGCAACGACCTACCATGCCCTAGCATACATGCAAGCTCCATTTTCCTAAAAAAAAATATAAAACTGTTTGTTTTTTTCTACAGCGAATCCTGTTAAACAGAACAATCTTTAAAATAATGTATTCATTTGGCTTTAAAGTATTACGAGACTTGAGACTTGGTCTACGAGACTTGGAATGAAGTGTGTAAAATTAGTTTAGGTTTATCATTTTTTCGGACTTAAAAAAACACTGGTCCTCAGTCAATGATTGAGCTCACAGGACCGTGTTTGTTACAGTTATCAGTGGAATATTGAAAGAGGGCGGTCAGAGAGAAAAATAATGTTCTGCTTGACCTTGTACAACACACACACACACACACAGCATGCTATGTAATTGGTCAGAGGTTGAGATTGGTTCTTAGAATGCTCTGCCTGCACCCGTCCCATATCAGCGATCTACACTTCCCTTCTTCCTTCGTCACGCGCATACACACTCGCAGTCGACCCCTCCTCCTCCTCCTGGGGGACGCAGCTAAACTCTGAATGTTTCTCCATTCTGTTGAGCAGCTCCCCTTTAACTGAATGTCCTTGCATACACACACTCCCACACACACTCTATGTGCCTAGCTGAGATGCCGGGCTCTGGTTTCAGTCAGGCTGCAGGCGCCAGCACAGCCGCTGGGCTTGAGTGTCTCGTTTTCATGCAGTGGCTTCTGGGAGTCTGACTGCGCTTTCACTCGAGGTGGGTTGAAATAATGATTTACTACCCCGTGCACATGGGGGGCATGTTTGTTTTGCTAATCGCTTGCGCCAGTTTTACGCCAGAGATTACGTCCTATGGCATTGTAGATCTGGATTTATGAATTAACATAATAGAGAGTTTGTTGTATACAGTTATGTGGAATATGGGGTTACGCTACACAAAGTGATTATGTACTCTCAGAGGGGAAGTGCCCCATTTCTGATAACAGTTTTAGGTTCTAAGAATGTTTCCCTAATGTTTACATTAGTAACAAAAATGTTATTGTTATTTTGAATGTTCTAGGAATGTTCAAAACCGTTTTTAAGTTGTGATTTGTAGTATTGTAGTAACGTTATTGCTTGGTTATCGAAACGTGACATGTTTTGATATGCAAATTTAAAAAACAGTCTGCTAACATTACTGTGAAAAAGAACTTTTTGACAACTATGAGAGAACGTCACCCAGCGTTCTGAGAACGTTCCGTTAGCTGGGTAACAACAAGGGAGTCATTTCTATACCATTAATTCTATACTCTATGCTCTGAATAGTTCTTACTGTTTCTTAGAATGGAACCTTTGTTCCCCCGTTAGGTGAGTTTTTTTCTGTTCCTGGCATGTCATGGACCTTAACCTGTTTAATGACTTAAACAGCGACAGTTATCCAAACTCAGATTCCTGTTGTGAAGGGAACTCGTGGAAAGGATACAGCTGCAGCCCTCTTCCCATATTGTTGCTGTTAAGTGGATCCGTGTCATTTCCTGTCCAGTCGGCATGAGCCAAAAAAAGATTGGCTGACGTGAGCCTCAGTTTTCTTTTGTTCTCTTTTCCAACAGAAACTTGGAACCTTTAGATGAAGCAGTGCGCGGTTCGTTTTCTCTCTGGACAAATATTCGACTGGTTCAGCTTTTACATCCGATGAGTCTGGAGTTGTGTTTGTAGGCAGAGAAGGAGGTATAAGCTCTTATCTCCAGACCTGCAGACGTCAAGCGTCACCCCTTCCGTCTGTGGCCATGACGGAGCCCAAGGCGCCCCCACAGGCAGGTGTCGTAACGTGGACGCGAGTGTGCAAGGAATGCGGACAGTGCCATGAAGGTCAAGACATTCACCTGTATGAATACCAGGATGAAGTGGACGACGAGCTGGTCTGCCACATCTGTCTGCAGCCTCTGTTGCAACCCATGGACACGCCATGCGGCCACACGTATTGTTTTTATTGCCTCAGCAATTTCCTGCACGATCAGGACTTCTGCCCCGTAGACCGCCAGCGGCTTCAGCTGCAGCAGTGCCGTGCCTCCAGCCTGCTCGTGCGCAACCTACTGGACAAACTCAGCGTGCTGTGCCCGTTCCGCAGCGAGTGTCAGCAGAGCATGCAGCGTTGCGAGCTGCAGCCCCATCTGCACAACAGGTTAGTGCATGCCGTATCGCAACTTTTTTGATGCAATTTAAAACAACCGCAGCAGTAACCAGAATAGTATTTCGATGTCATCAGAAACTGACGAGTTCAGTTATTTATGAATCTGTGTCTAAATCAATCAGTGTAAACGCATGCGTAACGTGTTTCAAGCCCAACATAAGCACAACCATATGCGTGAACGCATGCACCTAGCATTCAAAGCACTCCAAATAATGAAGCGCGAGCATTTTGGTACTCGTTATGAGAGTTGCTCAAAAATGTATGGAATTCCACTTATCCATGTTTCATGTGAACAGAGAGATTTGGAGGGGCTGAGCTGGATTAAAGAGTAAATGTATAACAGAGCGGGGGAGTTTGACTCCTACTTGAGGTTTCTTTTACATAATGGAGTTAGTTTGGAATCACATGAGTGAATACCACAGAATATGTGCAGTTCAGACTGGTGACCACCTGTCAAACATATCTCGGTTAATCCAAGCAGGTTTTCTCACAAACATCCCATTGTATAGACTTTAAGTCATTAACGCAATACATCAATATAGAAAACACCGATACGATGATAATGACCCTTTGCCACAGGGTTCATCTCCCTCATGTGGGTTTTCCGCGTCTGATTTGTTATCTGTGATGTAATAGTTATAGGGTTTAAAGGTTGTTTGGCTGTGGAGGAGCAGCTCAATGTAAACACGGAGATCCAGGTTTGACCTGATTCTGCTCCAGGCTGATCTGTTTCATCTCCATCCCTGTGCTTCAGAATAACTTCTTCATCTGCTTATCTGCATAGCTCCTCTTCTCTCCTGCTTGAACTTCCCCAACCCTGACCGCTCGTGTGAACCGAGAGCTGATAAATGAATGTAAACGCAGAGCTTTGAACTAAAGCGATGGAACATTGATTTCTTTCTGTTTTCCCTGCTGGTTTCTGCTGAGATTCTGAAAATAGCAGCAGTCAGCAGTAACGCACTGTGGGATATTTTTAGTTACCGCTAGTGCCATTTGGTAATGAAAGTTTTGTGGGTTACTTAACAGTAAACCAGTGAGCAATGATGAACAAGTTCTCCCTGGCTCAGCGTCCTCCATTCCTCTCTCTCTCTCTCTCTCTCTCTCTCTATTTCTCTCTTTCTTACTCTCTCTCTCTCTCTCTCTCTATTTCTCTCTTTCTTACTCTCTCTCTCTCTCTGTCTCTCTATTTCTCTCTCCTTCTGTGTCTCTATTTCTTTCTCTCTCTCTCTCTTTCTTTCTCTCTCCTTCTGTCTCTCTCTTTCTCTCTCTCTCTCTCTCTCTCTCTCTCTCTCTCTCTCTCAGATGCCCTGCATTCAAGCGGCTAAGGGAAGAGGCAGAGAAAAAGAAGAGACCCTCCTGGAATGAGTTAAAGGGAAGCAAATCCGATGGAGATTTAACCGATACCAAATCCACCCCAACAAACACACGCACAGCTCAACCTGCCGGACCCTCAGAACCGGGCCTGGTCAACCCCGCCTACGATGAGGGTGAAGATGGTATTGCACCTCTTTCTGTTTTCCTTGCACCTTGTTTATGGTAACCAGCCTAAAGTATATTTATCTTATATATCATTACACAACCCTCAGAAGCGCCGGGATTTTAATCAGGGATTCATATAAATACTGTGGAGCGTCCTCAGGCTTATATTTGTAAGTGAAGTTATATAGTCAGAAGAAACATCATATTTTATTGCCTGATTCAGTGGATTCTATAGATTATAGAACTTAATAAATACAATTCTATTTTGCCTGACAATTATTAGCGTTTTTTTTTTAACATTAAACAAGGTTAGTGGGACGTTGGGTTGGCAGAGAGTCTGAGGGGTCCCTGAACCAAAATCATGCTTCACGAATTGGCAAAAAAAAGTTCGTGATTCATGATTAAAATCCATGTTTTTTCTTTACTTTTGATATATTCTGTTAATATAACACAAATATATATTCTGTTCTATTAAATTCGTTTACATGTTTCTGTTTAAAAACACACTTCTGTACTGTATCACGGTGTGCCATCTGGTCACAACTGGAATCTGGAAGTGTTTATTTGTGTTATTGTTGTTGAGTTGTTGGTAGCTGAGGAGGAAAGGTGAGAAGAGTGTAACACGGACGGTGAACAGCAGAGGAAATTGATTAGCAGCTGTGTTTACTTTTAAGTAAACCAAAACGGAGGCAATCCTTGATGTCTGTCTTTTCTTGTGGGTTGGTGTGTTAGGAGTACCAGGTTGTTATTAATATCGCTGAGAAATACACTACAGCATCAGAACCAACAATCCTCAACACGTCGCTGTCTGAAATCATGCCTCATTGAGATTCACTCTGACCCCTATCTGCTTAAAGCTGGAAATCTTCTAAGGGAAGATTGGACCTGCTGTCTGAATTAATGAATGTGCTATTAATCATAACTAAGTTACCTAGCAACCGTCTCGTTATCAAGAGAATATGACATCATGCATTCCGTGCTCCATAACATGAATGACTCGTACCAAAGCAAACATACATAAGGAACAACCTGCACAGACTGTATGTTTTGGGTAAAAATGAGTTCCTGGTCATTTCCCAGACACCCCTCTGAGGTCCAGTCTCGTGGCAGAGGCCACCGTGGTGGAGCTGATCCGAGAGGAACCGGAGGAGGAATTGGGATTGCGAATAGTGGGAGGGAAGGACACGCCCTTGGGCAACATCGTCATACAGGAGATCGTGCGTGAGTCCCTGGCTGCTCGCGATGGCAAGCTGGCCCCGGGAGATCACATTCTGGAGGTGAGACACACCTCAACTGTGTTTGTCTGTCTTGGATGACCAGAGACAAAAATCTTATCTCTCAAAATCTGTCTCTTCATCCAGGCCCCATGTTGTCAGTGTACACACCCCAGCATCCATTTTTACAGTTTAGTCACCTAGGCAACAGTCGATTGACATTAACATTCTGCGAGGTTGAAATAAAACTAGCCGTAATCTAATAAAAATGACCCACTTGTTCAGGGTGGTTGTTTATTAAACTGTTTGTTTAGTTAAAGGGTTATAAAACGGGTCAACCTGTAATTCTCATGTTGAGTTTTAACTTAAATGGGCTTCTGTAAACATTAATAAGGTACAGCCTTCATTAAATGCAGATCTCTGTTGTTTATGAGGACAAAGGACAAAGCAGTGTACAAACAGCATATTTTTCCATATTTTTGGCGTCAAACTGTGTAACTGTGTGCATTTATTCCCATCTCCACCAAAATAAGCTAATAGGTCATGTTAGTTTAAAAACGTATTAAGTGCATCCATAATATTTGTTTAATATACAATTCCACTGTTTTTGTATTGATTTAATTTTACCCTTGAAATTAACTTAGTGGACATTTATAATGTTTTACAGTTCAGTAACAGAATTATAGTTAATTATGAAGAAATGATTAAAAACATACATCATGCTTTACTGTCCTTTCTGATCCCTTTGTTTTTTTTTTACCTCAGTTCAGTTTAGGAAATTTAAAATTCCACAATTCTACCCTCCTAGGATTTCTGCCCCTGGCAGTCTTAGAACACACTTGGTAAACCAAACCAGAAGTGTGAGTAAGGCCCACCAGGAGCCTTATGATGATCTGCATCCCAGGCGGCGCTCCTTTGACTATTTGAGGGAGAACTGTGGATGGCTTAGATATCCTATTTCTTGAAACGGGATCTCTCTTTTCCCTTTCTGGTTCAACACTGCGTTAATTGTCATCAAGGGCTGTTCCAAGCCTAAGGCATAGGAAGGTATTTTCAGTCCAGATTCATTTCATAGGTAACTGCATTATTTTAGAATGTCCTAATATGCTGTTCTTAAGAGAGAACACAAAGTACTTTTAGATCTTAAGGTTACACATTAACCCTGTTCTCCTCAGGAAGAAACCAGCAATATTTTCAGTTCTTGAAGAGCTACCTGCCTTCACTGATCTTGACATCACAAGATCTTCATATGCGTGCGGTATATTGAAAACAACAGTGTGGGTCTTTTCTACCTCCAGGTAAATGATGTCAGTTTGACATCCATACCCCACAGTCGTGCTATCGCTGTCCTTAAGCGACCCGGATCCCGTCTCCGGCTGACCGTCATGCAGGAGAAGGGCTTCAAACCCCGGCCGGAACATCTCGCGCAATCCTCAGCTTCTCCATCGACACAGCCAGCCAATCCCAACCAGAACCACGGCACCGTTATCCAGGTCACCCTGGTCAAACGTGAGCGCTCTGAGCCGCTGGGCATCAAACTCATCCGAAAGTCTGAGGAGCCAGGAGTCTTCATTCTGGACCTCCTGCCCGGAGGCCTGGCTGCCAATGATGGAAAACTGAGGAACAATGACAAAGTGCTGGGCATTAATGGACAAGACTTGAGACATGGTACCCCGGAGAGTGCAGCTCAGATCATACAGGTATGGAGACAAAGGGACAGCCTGTCAGAAGTCTCCCCACTAATAAGCAGTTGGTTACTTTCAGTCACAAGCTGATTATTAAACATGCTTTGGAAGGTTTTTTGAATTGTTTTGCTATCTGTTATGTGTGTGGTAGGCAAGTGAAATGCGGGTGAATTTTGTAGTGATGAGGCTTCCTGACCTGTCTGAGGAGGGGGGTGAGGGACAGAGCAGAGGGGCCAGAAGGGCGCCCGAACCGCAGTACTTCAGACGACCCTCCACATACATGAAGGTAAGGAAGCACGCTTTACAAGCTAACACATCCAAAATATATCTGGCTTAGTGGTTAGTACACATGCTCTGACGCGTTGAGCTGTGGCGCTTATGTGGGTGACAAGTTCGAGTCTGGCTCGCATAATTTTCTAATCCTGTTGTCCCCTTTATTTTTTTATCATTTCCTGTTCTTTCGTCTTCTCTGTCCGTTCGTCCGCCCACCCACCCAGCCGTCCGTCCGTCCGTCCGCCCACCCACCCAGCCGTCCGTCCGCCCACCCACCCAGCCGTCCGTCCATCTATCTTTAATCAATCAGTAAAAGTGGTCATAAAAACAAAAAATATAACAAATAAATACGCTTGAATATATACAGGTATAAATAGATTATAGTTATAGTTAATAGTAACAGGTAATACTGTACCAAATAAACTGTACTAAAAAGGTGCACTGCAGATACAGTTAGGGTCACATGCTGCTCTAGTCAAATCCGGCATGTATGTGCGAGATGATTTCACCCAGAGACCAGTCACACCCTGCTTTTGTGACACTTCCTCACCAGCTGAAGGCACGGGCCGCAAATACAGGCCGGGCAGCGGGAGATAAAAGCAGATGCCCCCCCCCTCTCTGGAACTCGTCCCTGATCAAAAGAACTGGGGTGCTGTTCTCTGAGCTTCTACAGCCACTGTGTTTGTTTGTAGCTGGGGATCAAAGCTGGTGACAGTTAGCTTTCACCTGTGGAGATGAAGCTTTAACTCATGCTGGGAGGAAAGGCTTCCCCGCTGGGTAGGAAGAGTCCACCCCTCCCCCTCTGGAGGTCTGGAGACTCTGGTGAAATTGGGAGAATTTGCTCTGGCACAATCTATGAGTTACGATGGCAGCATGTCAGCGCGGCTCACATTAGGATCGGAGATGTTTGTTTTAACAAATGTTTTCACCGCAGGAGTCGGGCACATGTCTCAAACTCATCCCCCATGATCTCTGAACATAAAGGAACTATTCGGAGAATTTAATAAACCAACAGTCGAGTCGATAATTAAAGGTGAAGATCACCCACAAAAAGGAACTTCTGTCATTTACTCGCCCTTGTTCCATCCCAGGCATATTTCATATATATATATTTCATTGGTTCCTGTGTGTTTAAGTAGCGGATTGTTTGTAATTAAGATTTTTTTTAAAAGTCAAATACATCTGTGATGTCACACATGATGCAGGAGTAAAAATGTTTTCATTAGTGAAGTCACGGGTATTCACCATATTATAGTCAGATCCATTGTGAGTCACTGGTTTCCAGACAAGATGTGGAGCTCCAGCATGCTAGTCAATCATCACAAGAGGAGCAGCTAATATGAAAGAACGTGTTATTAATTATTCAGTCAAAGTACACAAATAAAATCCAGATTCAAGTTAACCTTAAGTTATTGTATAGAAACCCGTTCCTGCTGGGATCACTAGATTGGGTTCTGACTTTCTCCTTACAATAACAAATGTAGATATATAATCACCCGTTTGCACAAAAGGTGGCAGTAATGAGGACCAGACAGGAAAGAAAGTAGTGTCATGACTACATTATCATTGTTTTGTTATCAGGAGCCTCCATGTGGCTTCTCCAGTCAGGAGAAGACAGTGAGTCTAAAGAAGGAGCCTCGACTCTCTCTAGGCATCACCATCGCAGGCGGAAGAGAAGGCCGCAGCCGCTTGCCCGTCTACATCACTAGCGTGCAGCCGGTGGGCTGCCTGTACAGAGACGGCACCATCAAAACAGGTCTAAATTCTGTCCTTCTCCTCATGTCCTGTTTGACACTTTAAAGCTGCAGTCTGTAACTTTTGCCTCTCTATTGCCGTCTCTGTTTGAAACATACAATTGCAGGTTGCTTTATGTAGTTTTCATTACATATGTTGAGGTCAGATGAAGCCAAACTGACGTTACTCACAAAACCGGACCCGGCAGCTTAAATTATATGTCGTCATTGTAAACTTTTAAACCATTGTGAATCAGGGTCATTAAGATAAGAAGACTTTTTTTTAAACACTGATCTGTTATGTACTTGCTCAGAGTTTTGTTTATTTTTAACCAAAAGTTATGGACCGCAGCTTTAAATACCTTTTAGTATTGCGCATGATACACGCAGTCTCGAATACTTCTGTGACCGTGTGTTGTCATGGCGACGGCGGCACAGGCGACGTGTTGCTGAGTATAAATGGTGTTGACCTGACCCAGCTGACCTACAATGAAGCCGTGACTGTCCTGAAGGCTCAGACCGCACAGAGCACAGTGACACTCCGCGTCATCCAGACCGTCTGTGATGAGGAGGATCAGGATGAAGAGTCCAGCACTAGAGAGGACATGGACACACAGGAGAGCTCCAGAGAAGATGACATTGACTGGGCTCCTCTCTGGACCCGATGGCTGGGCCTGCCCAGGTTGGTGGGCTGTTTGAGAATGTTGTCATATAGATTATTAAAGATTAGAACCAAAGATTAATGCACCTCACCTCTTTTATGACTTAAAAGGGATAGTTCACCCAAAAACAAAAAAATTCTTCAGCGATTTACTCACCCTCGTGTTTTTCTTCTGAGGAACACAAAAGAAGTTATTTTGAAGTATGTTGGTAAACAAGCCACCATGGCACAAAACCACTGAGACATTTATTAAGACAAAATATTTTGACGTGAGACAAAATTTCTTATTTGTTCCACAGAAGACCAAATGTCATACAGCTTTGGAATAACATAAGGGTGAGGAATGAATATGATTGAATATGATAAATATTTGGGTGAACTATCCTTTTACAATCTTAGTTTTTAAGTCCGTATTTTTATGCCGGCCAAAATCATAATTCGACAATCTCTTTCTGATCACAAGCTACATGCACTGGTGTCGTGATATTCTGCTGATGAAGACCAACAGTGAGAGCTGGGGCTTCAGTATTGTTGGCGGATATGAGGAGAGTCGTGGCCAGCAGCCCTTCTTTATTAAGACCATAGTGCCTGGAACACCAGCCCATTTCGACGGCCGCCTGAAGTGATTCTTCTTTCCTTTTAAACAGTATTACTGACTCAGTCTTTTGAACGCCTGGTTTATTGAGACTCTCTTTCAGGTGTGGCGATGAGATCGTGGCTGTAAATGGAGTCACAACAGTGGGCATGAACAACTCCTCCTTGATTCCAATGCTGAAGCTACAAAAGAACAAAGTCACGTTGACCGTGGTCTCCTGGCCGGGCAGTCTGGTTTGAAGAGCGGCCTGCACTGTACCACTGTACCACAGTACCACTGTACCACTGGCCTGTTACTACTTCTGCCACAATTTGGATTTTAATTTGCTTCACAAGATTATTATTAGAGAAAAGAAATGGGTTAAATAATATTTTGTTGTTCTTTAAGAGCAGGTTGTGCTTAAATCAGGAGAGATGGCTAACAGTCACTGACTCGCTGATTTAAAAACACGCAGGAAGGTTATGTAATTCACTGCACTGTAGGGTTTCAGTGTAGCACGGGTATGTAATGTTTTTTGTTGAGCTTTAACGAAGCGAGATGTCGACCTAATGAGAGAAATACAAAGTTCCTCTTCGAACATAAAAACATTTATTACTTTGACCTGCTTTTTGTCCGGGTCTGTTTTTAAACTGGAACGTCAAGACTCTTTATTTACATATATTTCCAGTAATAATCTCGTAGAAGGTTTGTGATTGACTTCATGTGGTCAGTATTGTGATAACACACAAATAGTTGTTTGGACACTCATGAAAACGGGTCGTGAATTTACACTGTTGTGTGTTCTCAGCGTATTTAGACTAGTGTTAAACTTTGTAGATGCTGTTGGGCTATCAGTACGGGCTGTTTTTTAAAACCACAGCTTGGCTGGTTTGAAATATTTGTAAGAATGTATCTCTCGAGTGCCTTGCACAAAAATATGTACAAACACATTATTCCACACCTGCCTTAACTGCATAGTACCAAACATGTCATCTTAAGCTTTTGATCATTTCTCGCCTCCTTTAAAAACTGATTTGAAAGTTTTTTTTGTGTAGATTTGTCAGTTTGACCTCTTTACTTTTTACTGCATTTCAGTGAAGCGATGATGTGCCCGTCTTGGAAAAGGGTAGCAATGGGAACGTGTTGCTATGACAACAGAATAAAAGAGTGTGTTCTATTTGTGTCTGTTGTGGTGAGGCAGTGACTTAATATTGTACTTTATTCCATTGGGGCTGTTGTACTATTTTAATTCACCAAACAATTATCTATAAATATAACCTACATGTAATCCAAGATCAAAATCTGATCTATGTAAACTACAGTGTGACATCAGCATTTTAAATCTGTGTGGATTATACACTGTAGTTTTACCTCAGTGTTGAACGAGGGCTAATACTGAAGACCCATATTTCACTCATCCAGCAAATCGTTTGTTATGGTTCCAGTGGGATTCCCAGGCAATAACAGCCGCTTTGCCCTGCTGGGGGTTACTTCAACTAAACAGTTTGAAGGGCAAATGGGGCATGTGATGTCACACAGGAGATCTGTGGAGGCTGTAAATTAGGCCTGGGCAGTTTGAATTTAAGACATGAACTATTAACCGAGGATTACATGGTTTTAAATCCTGCTGACGGGCTAAATTAAAGCTGATTTGGGTAAAATTAAAAGGAATGTTTTCATACAGTGTGACGTATTGAATTATGGGTGAGATGATCTCTCAATATCACTCTGACAGCTATTAAGAAAGTGATCAAGAACTTGCAGATTAAAAACTACCAGTCCATTCTTCAGCGTCTTAGTCTGCCCTCTAGAGGGCATATAATACTCAATGGTGTAACTATCTGTTCCGTCATTTCTGCGTTCTTGTAAAACTGCGGCTAAATTGCAACCCGTTTTAAAAAATACACCACTAGTGGGCAGATTGACTCAAGTACAACTGTTAGTACAGTATCTGAACTGATAATGACGAGTTGTTTGTTCTCACGCTGATCAGTCCTGCCACCCCCCCCTCAAAAAACGTTTATGTAAATTAATGGGTTACATTTTATAGTTTTGTCTTGTATCCACGTTATTAAATTCAATTTAAATGAAGTTATTAAATTTAAACCCAATTCCTCGTACACCTCATAATTTCACAATGATTATTTTGCTTATTTGCATGATTAAAAACACGTTCAGCAATGAACGTTATAATGGAAACTGAGATCTATAAAAACATCAAAATCAGGAATTTATTTAGGCTGCCCGTAGGATCGACAAACATTTACAGGTACTTTAACAGAACCAGCACTGAGAGCAGATTCCTTCCTTTTCATTAGATTTTCATTAGGCAAAAAAATCATCCCTCCAAAACAGTTCCCTCCTGAGTCCCACCTACAGAGGCACTCGACTAATGCAGTCTGTCTACAGTTCATGGAGTGATGATGTCATATAGGGGTAGAAAACATGAGGAGTGGTTTTAACGGTTTCATTTACATTGCTGTGTTTGTGGTTAACCCAGAAATGTTACGACAACGTACAACATCCGTAAATGGATTTTAAAAAAACACTGAATAATGAAGCTTAACGTACCTAAAAAACTAAACGTGAAAAAAACAGGGTACAAAATATGCATAAACACAAAAACCTGACTAGGTAAATTTCACTTTGAAATGAATGACACATTATTTGTAACATATTTTGCTTGACTGGCATGACATTTGAATGTAACACTAAAAATCTCATAAATGATCATGCAATTCTGTCCGTGTGCGCTCAAGTGCAATTGTCAGCCCTAATCCAAATGGCATTTTTTACATACATTTATGGCTTACTGGGTAAACAGGTCTGTATAAACTGTTACAGTTACAGAGACACAGCATATAAACAACTATGCTACAATATCATCTTGGCGAAAACCTAATTAACCAGCTAAATTACATCACGTAAACATGGCATACGACACTGTACATCTTGCCCATGATATATACAAGTCAGTTTCTTCCCCTTGTAGTAGAATCGCAAAAGTGCCAGAAAATCATGGCGCTGTCCGTTACTCTAAGCTAGCTCATTCATTTGCGGTACTAGCTTAAACGAGTCCCAAAACTACACTGTCTTTACACTCAAAACAAACACACTTCTGGTTACTGTACAAATACATTGTACTTTAAAAAAGGTTTTCCTTTAACATAAGGCAAATTCACACCATAAGGTGCCTTGTTGTGATTAATAATGAAATGTGTAGGAACAAGCTGATGGATCTTTGGGGTAAATGCACTTTTAAACAGTATCATAGCTTTGCTTTCTTTTCGACACTCATATGTAACGAAACATCTCAGTGCAACACAACAGCTCCTCTACCACGTCAGGAAATGTGCAAAATCTGCTCTAAAACAAAGTGACGGTGTCGCGAATTCTCATGTACAAGGTTACTGGGAGAAGAGGTCGGAAACCCAGTAAAGACCCTGATTCCGAAATATGTACAAGGCACTAAGGAGAGGAACCAAGGGTCTCCTACCAGGATCCACCAGAATCCGCTCTAGTCAGGTCTAAATATCGGATATTTTGGTAAGAATTCTATAAGAACAACCTGCAGACAGAAAAAAGAAAAAAAGTACGTTAGCATTAATTAACAACTCCTCTTCGTCTAACTTGAAAAATGCAACATAAACAAATATTTAACTATGTAACATTTGTACTGATAATAAATTCAGGAT
Source organism: Botia almorhae (assembly GCA_036877575.1). Taxonomy (NCBI): domain Eukaryota; kingdom Metazoa; phylum Chordata; class Actinopteri; order Cypriniformes; family Botiidae; genus Botia; species Botia almorhae. Next base: position 70,830 of record JAZGTJ010000679.1, on the reverse strand, counting down.
TCTTCACTTACATATTCCATCATGTTGTTGCTCTCACATTTTCTTTTGCTGAGTTTCCAGTGTAGCCCCAGCTATAGAGAAGACACAGGAAAAGGCGTGTTAGAAAAAGCAGCGCGGCGGATCTTCAAAATAGACGCACGCACTTCGGATGCTCAGACAAACTTTACGCACAAGGGGTTAGCTGAGGTCAAGCACGGCCAGCGCTTAGAGAAGTTTCCTTAATGCGTCTGCGCCGCTACTGGCTGTCAATCAAAGCTCTGGGACACAACGAAATAAACGTGGCTTTTTTACTGCTGACCTTTCCATAGTCTGGTCAGCCTCTGCACTATATCAACGGATCAGACAAAAATGGCTGCTGGGGCAACAAGCATTTGACAGGGTCAAATGTTAGCAGCCATTTAATGATCATTATCCGCCACACACAGATCTTTACATACGACAGCTAAATTGGAGAAAGTCTTTTGTCCGTTACCTTTGAGCTTCTGTAATCTTGCAACGATCTTACCTTGTGATATAATCGGTTGTTTTCCCATTCCAACAGTTTCTGTATGGATCTTCTCGTCTGTGAATCAAGCAGAGAGACATGCGCTTATACAAACGAACAAAAACAAAACCCACTCGCAAGGTTTCCTGTTAATCACCCTGTCCAAACGCACGTTTAACAAATGCCAATAAAACTCCCAGGGCATGAAGACTTTATGCATTTATGAACTGAAGCCCTTCGTTAACCACCTTGTAAGCTGCACGTCATGGCAGTAACTTAGAATTTGTGGCTGTAAAATCGCCACCTCTCCCAAAGCATATAATTCAACAAGCCATGACATACATTAACTTAACACACTGTTCATAAGTGGATCCACTTAGCGACCCGCTTCATGAGGGGTTCACTGCCTGCGTGTTTAAATGGGGCAGTAAGTGATTAACACAGATTAATGGAGGCTTGACTGCTCATATCTGAGGAAAGCCTCACCCTCTTGTTTAAACACACGACCGGCCACAGACTGCAGCCCACAGTGCAGCAACAGCACAGGCAGCCGCACAGCAGCCATTTTACATTGACGGGCAGGTTCTTTTTCAGACACGCGTTTACTCGGTTCACACTCGTCTTGAACTCCTCGGGAGCAACCTGCGACAGAGTCAAGGGTTGCAAACATGTTAGACGGGCAACATTACTGGAGAACTGCTATTTTGCATGTTAAAAAATAACGTGAAAAGGTTCGAGACAAACAAGGGAGCAAAATTTCCACAGAAAACACACGAATTAAGTCTTTTGCTTTAAAAAAAAGGTTGTCGATGCTCTACGGGGATCTCACAATTGAAGGCTTGCAAGTTGCCCCGCAAGATCTTACACTCTCAGGCCAACGTGAGGACAAAAAGATGAGATAAGGCCGCGGCCTGTGGCTGCGCCGTCTAAGCAACATGAATGGCTGCTCATTCCTCTCTGGGTATGTACGCCATAAAACTGGGGTCGTAATCTTTTATGACAGGATGCAAAGGTCTCTTTGCAAACAGCCAAAATAAAGCCCAGCAGGCCCCGATCTGCACCCTTTAGTCATCATAATCCTGACCTCATCCATCACATGTCACTAAGGATCACAATACTGGAGATCTGTTTTATTGCCCCGCACTTCCCTCGGCCTGCTCTTCCCCCCGCAGCCTTTTTGTATTTCTGCGTCCGACCCAGGAAGCCTCCCGTTCTCATGGATGGCACGGTCTTTATTTTGTCACCTCTCTGCACTAGGGTCTCAGGCCACGGGCGGTTTACTTATTAATAGATCGTGTGGTGCACACGCAGAACTTGGATTAAAACCATCCAGGTGACTTTAATAAGAAACACGAACACGGGATTTTGTGTTCATCAAAGCTGGAGTCATGCTAGCGGTAAAGGTTAGCAGGGAAATCGACGCAGAGATATTGCATTCACACCCCTCGGTAATTAAGTGATTCAATGTAAATCAGTGTGAGATCATTACCTTTCCTGTGAGGACAGACGGAAACTCTGTGTTAAATTTGTTGCTCAGTCCAAACCTGCAAATACATATTTTATGATTATGTTATGATGGTTCCGTGTGTCACAACGCCAAGAAATTGCTGCGTTAGTTTTGAGTTAAATGTTAATGTCACTGAAGACTTTGGACAACATGATAAACAGCACAAACACAAAAGAGCAATAAAACTCTACATTTCTACATCTGCCTTGAACTTCCAGGGAACCTAGGAAATGTGTAACTTAGATATCTTAAGTCAAACGACAGAAGTATTCGAACAATAGACAAAAGGAAACGTCCACAGTACATTTTTAGTGACACACTGTTCCACAGCAGTCTGGCAATGTTTACATGCATTAAAATAGTCTGCGTTAATGTACCAGTGAATTAAGTTTACCTCTGCATGTGTACAGTACAGTTACCCACAACTTCATATCAAGGCGGAGATCCTAATGAGTCTGCGTGTGGTTACAGAGCGAGTTTTATCCGTGGCTAGCAATAAAACCATAAATCTCTCAGCTAACAGCTAGACCTCGAGTAAGGATGGCTGATTCTTCCGCTTAAAATGACTGTCAGGGTACACACTGAGTGGGTTCGGCCTACGTGTATTTTGATAGCACAACTTAGCGACAAAAACATGCACTGAGCTTAGCGTGGTAGCTACAGACAACACACATGAGCTAACAGTGATTAGCGGCGGGGCTACGGCATTCGTACGCTTACACGGTGATGTGACCAGCCCCACGCATGACCACGGGCTCGGGGCAGAATCTGACGAGATGTTCCTCGCTCACAATTCTCTCATCTTCTTCTTCTAACTCATAAATGGTATCAAAGTCCGCCATGTTGGGCAGCAGGACGCTCATGACGTCTCCGGCACAGCGCCTATGACGTCACACCACTGCTGCACAGAAGGCGCGCGGGCGGTGCCATGCGTCACTTTTTTAAAGTAAAGCGGGGACGTGTAATTTGCTGTGATCAAACAGAAGATTCGTGGATGATGTTTTAACCAAAAATAAAAATTAAAAAGATAAAAGTGTTATGCTGCAGGTTTTGAATAAGAGCAGCCTTTTCATATGAACGTGTCTCCTGATAATGCTACTGATGGCCTGCGGGCGATTGATAAACGACTAAAAACATCTAAATTAGTTTAAATAATGTGCGTTTTGTTCTTCGATTTCAAACTGAATAAACAGTTTTAAATATAAAGCCTGCAAGCTGCAGAGTTTAACCTTTAAAGCTATTTCTTAAACGTCTTATAGCCTAAAGAGCAGACATATAACCACAATTTTTGTGCTACCTTTAACTAGTCTGTCATTGGCAAATAATTGTAATTTTTAATTATTATATACCATAAACCCTAATTCATTATTCTATTTCATTTAGTGTATAAACATTTAATGAAATCATTTATTTTGGACCAATCATTCAATTTCCGTGCATCGCATTAGTATAAAAGCTATATTCTCAGCTTTAAAAACTACTAATTTTGTTTTGTTTTTTCCGCCTTGACGCTTTTGTGCATTTAAAGGTTTTTTAAACACCTAACGATTAAAAGAAAATCTTTTCCATCATGAAAATGATGCCGCAAACGCTTTCACCGTAAGCGTAACTGCACAAATGTATGTATCTGTGGCTCTTTTCGTTCGTTTAATGACAGAACGGGACTCCAGACTTTTATTTGCAAAACATTTTATTTACATATTGCTGGAATCAAACTTTCGACCCGTATCACTGACAGCTGCATATCTCACCCCTGTGAACACAAAGTGAACTACGTGCGTTTTGGACACCTGCAACATAATACAGCCTGACGTTTCAGGTCATTGCTTTAAACAGACAATAAAAGTTTAATGGTTCCAGGGCAAAGTTCATTTTACGAACCGAGAAACGCAGTACCTGAGCTTTCATTTTATTTACAAACATTTAGACACTCGCCACATACAGAAAACGATATTTATATCTCAATTGAGCAAACACAAACAAAGCATTAAAATATTTAGTCTCTGAACCAGACGATTTTTGTACTTTTTTCTTAATTTTTAAAACTATTCTATTAAAACAATATTTGAAGAGCCTCCATCTTTTTGATGCAGTTAAGACGCGGTTCGGTTGTGATCCACAGCAAGCGCCTTAACGTGCCCGTCGCGTAATAGTCGCGTAATCCGTTTCGACCACCTGAGTGGTTCGGTTCGGCTCTGTCCTTTGCTTGTCGGAGTGCTCAAAGTTGGATGATCCAAGTTCGAGTTCACTGAGTGACTGCAACTGGCTGTATGTTTCTGATAGACGGTAAGGCGTTCATTCCTGGGGGTGGGTAGAGAGAACCGTGTATATCCGATGGACTCATGGACCCTGGTACCGGTAGCGGACTGACAGAACCTGGGTCGCTGTGGACCGACCCTCCACTTCCATCCGACTGACCCATTTTCTTTTTGATTAATTTCCTTTCCTTGGCTCTGCGGTTTTGAAACCAGATCTTCACCTGTGAAGACACACGAGAGAAAATTAAATGTATGAAGGGAAATGTCTAATTGTTTTCAGTAATAAGAATAATAATGGGGAATAAATCGAAGTAGGCTTACCTGTCTTTCGGACAGCCCGAGGTTTACAGCCAATTCCGATTTTCTTCTGATGGTGATGTAGCGATTAAAATGAAACTCTTTCTCCAGCTCCAGCCTCTGGTGGTCCGTGTACACCACGCGATATTTTTCCTTGGTTCTCGTTTTGCCTAAATAAATAGAAAGTAATGTTAACGAAACGTCCACATACACGCAGCATTCGTGTTTCATAATTACATTTATAAGCAAACTAAACGTCACCGCGTGAAATTAAATACACATTATGTGGGCCTATCACGTGACCTAATAATATTTCTATAGATTATTTTGTAAAATTGACTTACGGTTATTTATTTTTTTCTCTTACATTTATTCACAATGATTTCCCATTTCAATCATATATCATAACAAGCCATTCAAATATTCGGTATATTGTGTAAACCAAAATTACGTCACGTTGCATCTGTATATTTAAATGGAGTATATCTGATCCAAAGAGGATCAGTTACTTTTTGAACAAACTGCAGAAAAAAAGACATTACCAAAACGCCATTGATGTGTTAAGAGACAACACACGTTTCACAAAGATTTACAAGGAAATACTATCAAAAATCTTTTCCACAGGCAGGCCGCACTTGTTTGATGTACCGACCAACAAAACTATGCTTGACAAAACCAAATATTGTATGACTAGAAATAGCAAGAGAGTGACAAATTATAATTATTATATATTTAGAATATAAAAATATATGAGCATATTGTGTGCCACATTTAGACCTTGTGGTTTATGGTTAAAAAATGATCACTTAGGGACGTCTAGCATCAAAATGAATGTCTATTGAATTTGGGTTAAAACATGTTTCATTTACTCGCTTATTTCAACAAACACTCCATTTGTGAACTTTAAATAGAATTAAACTGTGTAACTAGTGTAACTGTATAATGTTTACAAATGATTTCTGTAGGCTTCGTATGATTTTTAACATGATCTGGGGACAGGAGAGCTTCATTCGCTGTGAAATTCGTCAAGGCAATATAACTCTCAAGAAAAACGACAGAGGAAGACACGTCGCTGCATATCAAAGTAAAAAAGGTGTGGAAAGACGTCGCCGCCTGAATATGACAGTAACTCTCAAAACTCGAGACAATGTAACAGGAAAAGCAGACCTCACAATCTTGTTTACGGGAGTCGAAAATTAGCATTACAAGCGACCCTGGCGCCAATTCCCAACACCTTCATTTTGTCACAAGTACATTTGCCTCATGCCTTAATTATTTAAAATGATAAAATAAAAAGCGTGCCATCCATTCTGCTATTTAACTACTTCTTGTTATAAAGAATTGCAGTAACAGACAACAAATGACGTAAAACTGGACGTCTCCAAAACCATTTAGTTTTCCTGGTCCTGGCGCAAAATACATCAGGCGTCAAATCTGCAGTTACTCGTCTCGCATTTTTGCACGGTTTCACTACAAATCCATAACCTGCGCAACATTTTAATATTATTGTTTTTTATTTTAGCATTACTAACAAATACATTGATTTTATAATTTTTATTTTGCTTCGTATTGTTTTATTTCTATAGCCTTAATAAATATAAATAAATACTCGTTCCATATTTTTTTGTTATTGAATAATTATGTGTACAAATTGTTCGGTCAAATCAACTGACAGGAAAAGGGTTGGTTTCAAAACGGAGATTTGCTGGTTTTAAAACGCTCTCTGTTTTTTTTAACCAGTAAGGTTGTTTATATTGTAATGCGGCAAGAATATAGTTTAAAATAGATCACTTGAATGCGTACACCTTCATTTTCTTTTAAAACACTTATCTAAACACGTCAATTTTTGTCATTTTTAAGGAGACCATATATATAATTTACTCGAAATATAAAAAACACTATACACATTATTTAGGGACATTTAAAGCATATCTGGGACCTTACCGGTTGATGACGACTGGACAGTTTTGCTCATCCACTGATATGAATTACGCCTCTCTCTCTCAGGGGAAAGTTGGCGCACAGAAATGTTGTCAGGTGGCGGCGGCAACACGGCTGATGCCGGGCCATGCATAGCGTTATAATCAGGCGAGCAATAGGTAACTTGTCCCGGGGAGGAATTGCTCATAGGTGCTGAAATAGTGTTTGGAGGTCCGAGGCTGTACGCGCCCCAGTCTTCTCTTGGTGCGCCGTACGGAGCGCCCCATGCCCCCGCCGACTGTGCGTGTGTGTCCATATTGGGCACATGGTGGTATCCTGTGAAATCTGAATACTGAGGTGTGGAAACGAAATTCTGTGGAGGAAGACTGATGCCAGATCTTCGCACAGGTCCTTGGTGATACATGCTTCCCTCTTTATCCAAAAGGTATCCAACGTACATGATTTGAAAGAAACTCCTAAAGTAACTTTTTTAAGGCAACATGCCAGCCATGCACCATGCCAAATATGACTTAAAAATCGGGCCTGCCTCGAAATCAAGCTCTTAACTGTTTTTCTGTGGTACTCCAAAATGTTTTCCGGATCTCCAGGTCACGCGACGTAGTCCTTGACGTGCTTCAATCAGACATGATGTGACTCTGTTGTCAAGGTGGTGGCAAAGGTATAACCAAGCCCTCCTGACGTCAGACAGGACTTCAAAACCTCTGGATTTGCATTCAAATGACCAGCCAATTGCACCAGCAAGCCCTCACAGATTCCCCTAGCGCCAAAGTTTCGCATCGCATCGTTCGTCTAAAAGCGCTTCTGTCCTATTCAACAGACGGTTAACATACAACGTTATGACTTCAGGAATCGACACGACTGAAAAAACAAACAGAACGCTCCACAAAAAGTTTTGCTTCGTAAAAATCTTTACGATTATTTCAGTGTGACTTGAAAAACAGCTATAAAATATTCCCCCCAGAAGCAAACAGGCCTTGATTTGTTAAAGCAACTGACCGACAAACATTTCGTCTTCCAGTTAGTTATTTATTTATTTAATTATTTACATCCTAATAATTATTTAGGATGTCAGAAACATTTCAGACATGTTTATATTTATTTATATTAATTATTAAGTAATAATATTACATTTAAATAATAACAATAATTTTGTAATTAAGGAAGGAAGTGTTAATCATACATTATTATATTTTTTGACGTGATTGGACAGCCACCGTCAGTCAGTGACTAATGGCGCGTTTAATGATACTCTCTCACTAATAAAGCTAAACCTGTGGCTATGGGAACGTCACATGGGCACCCATGCCACTTTCTCGCCTTCAGAGTCGTGCGTATTTGTGAAGGAAACTCTTGTAAAAGAGGCGCAAGGCGTGAGAAGGTGTCTTGAAGTAAGGCGAGCTTTTCACATTCCGCATCCCTCACACCGGGACACTCTCGAGTCACACGTCACAGCTAATTCCGGTTTATGGAAATGTGAGGTGTCACCTACGGTACCCGTGCGACGACAATGTGTCGTGCGTGTCGCCATGTAGTCGAAAGATTTAACGAGTTGTTAATTCATTTCACTGCAGTTTCTGTTGTATTTGAAACATTAACATATGCAGACAGTAGCCTGTTTGAGCTTGGCTATCTCGTCTCGTGTCAGATTAGAAACTAAGCGTCCATTCAAGGTGAACAGGATATAAACCAATTGAAACATATACAGGCTATAATAACCAATAATAGGCTGCTCTGTAGCCTATTATTTTTTATTTAACCCGTATATGATACACAAGTGGTTGGCTGACAAAAAGCAGGTTTCAAATTGTATATGCTTTAAAAATTTAGGTCTGTCACACTGCATATATATCTGCTATATTACATGTATATCAGAAACAAATTCAAACTATAGATTTCCTGCAATTACACACCCAGACTCGAATTCAAATTGTCAACATATTTTTGCTGGCACACTTTCAGGCGATTAACGGTGAACTATATAATATAAAGGACTATTTTAATATTTTTATTGAAGATTTTGAACAGTGTTCCGAACAGCGTCTTTTTGAGTTTTAAAGGTTATGCATGTTACTTATACACTTTTTGTCGTTTCATAAATTGTTTTGTCTTTTATAATTGTTGTACTAATTCGTTTTGCTGAAAAGTTATTCAGCTAGTAATTCAGCAAAAACAAATCTGCCCTGAGGAGAATGTACTGGGGTAAAGTGTGACAGCTAGCCACGGTCTCCACTGTATCATAACCTATATGATTGTCTAATATGATATAGATAAATATGAAATGAATTATGAAATGTTATTTTCATCGCACTGAAAACAATCTGGTGGGTTTTGTGAATACACACGGTAATGATGATGTTGATGCTGTTGTGAAGTGACGTCCGAGTGTGCAAGTAACAGGTTGTTCTGCAGACTCGCTGCACGACACAGCGACGCCCTCTGGTGGTCGGTAGCTAAACCTGAATTTAATGGTCATTGCTGGGCAGACATTAAATATTCTCTTTTGAGGCATTTTTAATAACAGATTTTTCACAAATTTACGCTAAACGTTTAACTTTTCTCTTTTTTATTATAAACAATCATGATGATGTCATTAAGTAAAAGAAATGACCGTGTCGTTAGTTCTTAGCACCATTGCCGATTAACCTCAAGAGGGCGGTGTGCACCAGGTAATGCGCGTTGTGTTTGCGGCGTTATTACCTATGACTATTACAAAAATAGTCGAAGACTACGAAGACTCCACAAAATACTACATTTATTGTTGGTATTTTAAAAATTGTATTATACATGATTCTGAATGTTTAAGACTGTTGATATTTGGTATCTAGTTATTTGAAATTAAAGCTCCAATCCGTATTTTTGAGTTAAAACAAACTAAAAGCAGTTGTTAATCAGATCAGTGTTCAAAGCTGTCATAACGTGTTTATAATAATAATTTTTTTTTCATTTTGAAACGTCAGACTGGCTTCATTTGATTTCAACATGCGGTAAAAGCTGTTTATGTTTCAAACACAGATGGCGACAGAGAGGTAGAAGTCACAGATCTCTTAGTTTGGCCAATCTCACTATTTCATGTTTTTCATTACATGCTCTCGGAGTCTGTGGTATGTTTATGAGGTTTTTAAGATATGGATGAAGATGGTGATCGGTGTTAGGGGTGGTATAGCGGTTCGTCCAACAGAACTAAAGCGTAAAGCGTTTATGATAATGAAGAGGTTCAGTTTAGTTTAGTTGTGTGAGATTTTGACCGTCTCCGCTGAGTTCTGAATTACGGAAGGTTTGTCTATATCTGTGACAGATTTACAGCTTTCCTGAAAAGCTAAAAATAGAAGCAAGTCTCTCCCAAATGACGGTTTAGGGACAGAATGTTCTCAAAATACTCTAAATAGTGGGTCATGTGTTTTCCTTTTTTGTTTCCACAATAAAAAGTATTTATACTTTGTAAATTATGCAACTGGTTGTTTCACAATGTATATCCATTAGGACCTTAAAGTTTGGATATTTGATTTAACTTTTATACAGTGAGGGAAATGATGATTTTTTTGTTATATGAAAATTTGTGGCAGAAGTTGTATTTTTTCAAATAGTATACAGAAGCAAAACACAAAATGCATGAAATATTACACGTTTATAATTTGTAACGCGTCCAATAAATTCCAAAACACAGAACTTGGATTCGAACAGGATGTCTGGCACAAAACGCTTCTGCATACACTTTGATGTGTGCAAAATAAAACTATGAAGTCTGTATGAACATAAAACTTGGTTTGTAGTTAGTTTTAGTTTACGGTCCAAATGAACTATTTTATCAGGGGGGTTCCAGTGAGCTCCAATGGACCCCCATCAGCTCAGCGGTTCCCCTCAGACTGAGTTTATTCTGACAAAAATTATCCTTTACATTGCCAACATTTGTAACAGTTTTGCATTACCATTCATCATTTATAAATTCATCAGTAATCCCATCTCGTTTGTCTTTACAACATAAACTAGAAGAGTATTTGCCTATCCTCTCAAATAACCGGGTGGGTCTCGGTAACTTCTAGGCCGTCTTTGGTCCAGTGCGTTTGCAGTTCTGCAGTTCAAAGTTGCGACTGCAGGTCACATTGTTCTGAATGTCAAAATTCTTGACAGAATAAAAATGGCTCATTTCTAGAATTCAGAACCCTGTTGGGACAAAAAGAATTTGCTTTTAATCTGGAAGCCAAAGTCTAAGACCAAATAGGTCTCGGCTATTTTAGGACAGTACGTGCATGTGGATAGAAATTGTTGACCCTGCCGCTTAGGCACCATGGAAGTATATGAACATATTTGGGGATATTTGTATTTCGGTCTTTCTGGGAAAAGGTGGGCAAAGGTCTGCTATAATACACCCTATTGTCTCAACTAGGTAAGAGGTACAAAAATGTTTCCCCCAATTCTGCCATTCCCAACACTCCCTTACCGGAACACAGCGTGGGAATGATTCCGAGACCGGAGGGGAAGACAGCTCCATTAATAGGAATGTGTTCAGAGGAAGACGTTTGGGGTATGATAGGATTTCAAGGCATTTTGTTTGGTCACCGATTGCAGGAATCAGTTTTGGCGGGGCCCCCGTGTGCCACCTCTGTTTCACTGATTAATGAAGCATCTTACCTTAAGGGGTTGTTTTTCTTGGAAATGGCTTTTGGAAGTGGCAGCGTGGGGATTTACACATTGTTCCACAAAACAAACATGAAAAAGGCCCAACAGGAGCAAGAGCCTTTAATTAGAGCCACACGTGATGTTTTTCTCATCGATAATTTTTGCAGATTCCAGTGAAAGATTCCAAGTTAAAAGTGAGCTACAGTACAAAGCGTGACCCCAAAGCCCTGGGAAAGAGGTCTTCCAAATCTAAATAACAAGATTCACAGTTATAGTCATTCTGGTACAATTGACAAAGTGCTTCTTTTTGCTTGCTGTCACTAAGTTGTTATTTGCAATTATTATTATTAAATCTTGTTATTTGTTGCATGTGGTTCCAGATAAACTATATTTAGCATTTTATTGACCCCTTACTTGCATTAGAAAATGACTCCACATTTGATTTCATTTATTTCTTAGTAATAACTACAAAATGTACTCATTCATAATAATTACAAAATGTACATCATATTATACTGTTACAGAAAGCTATGTATGGCTGCTGAGCAGAAATATTATTACGATGGGTTTTTTTAAATCTGAGGAAGTCGAGAGCTCTGTGATTGGCTACGAGCTACGAGACTGTATGTTCTTCCTGTTAGTCTGAGAAAAATAAGAGGGGTGCGTGAATAACAAAACCAGAGTGTGATGACCCCTGACCCTCCCAAACATCCTTCCCTCGCGTGTTTAGAGTTCATATTCCTGAATCGGTTTAGATGTCTGACAGCCTGTATTAACAAGCCAATAACAAACTGCCAGTCCAAAACCAGTCAAGTGTTGGGCTTTGTAATGGTTTTAAGTGTCCTGTACGCAGTGTTTATCTCCCATTGGACAGCAGAGGATGAGAGTCACCTTTCAGGGTGAGCTAAGGGCCAAAGCTGGGGGGCACTGTTGGCCCTTAGGACGTCTAGTGTTTGTAGTGATGGGAATGATTTGGAAAATCTTCATTTTGTTACTCACCGAGGTATTGTCCTGGTGACAGACAGACTGCCGTCGGCTCACCCCGTTCCGGAAGTGTGTCTCTATGGCTTGTAGGTAAGAGGAAGATGACAAAGGGTCTGTCCATCTCAAACCAAGAACATTATAATAGTTAAAGGGATAGTTCACCCAAAAATGAAAATTCTTCCATCCTCAATCCAAACCTGTGTGATTGTTTTGCCTCTGAGAAACACAAAAGAAGATATTTTGAAGAACATTGGTAACCAAACAACAGTGGCAGCGATTGACTTCTGTTGTATGGACACAAAACCACCGAGACATTTCTCAGAATATCTTGTTTTTGTGTTCCACAAAAGAAATAAAATCATATAGGTATGGAATAACATGGGGTGAGAAAATGATGAAATTTTATAGATATATCCAACCCTTGCTATTAAAAAATACAGTACTTGATGAGGAGAGCGGCTGGCATAATTACTTGTAGAATTTTTGAGATTTTAAATGCAATCATGACTCAGATAAGGTGCTATATATAAATATATAAATCTTTATTTACGCTTGGTTAATAATAAAATACAATTATAATACAAAATATATGTAGAAAATATCAGTGCATACAATTTTACTTCACAAACACCAGTCAGTCAACAATAAACCATAACTAAAAACATCATTCGGCAGTATATACAATTCATGTTTTAATAATGAAGTTCATTTGATTTATTTAACGGTCTACTAACATTGAACTAAAACAATATCGGTTAACAAAGCCAATTAACTACTTTTTGCCACTGGCTGTGAAAAGAATCTGCTTACGGATTCATAACTTGATTAACAACCACTGGATTACTACACAACCTGTAAACAGTTAATACTGAATATACTTAAATGTGTCCATGTGTTTCTACAATGTTTAGTTTTTGATTATTTAGTTGTAGTGACCAGCCTTGTTGGCAAATGATGTTAGTATTTCCTCAGCCTGCCCTGCAAGCTTTTAGTAGTATTTTAACACGAGACTACCGAGTGAGTTACTCCTAAATGATCTGGTTAATAGCTGCACATTCTATTGTGTGTCGTTACGTACATATACAGTAGTGTAAACAGCATTAAATAAGGAATGTACACAATGCAGCTGTGTAACTATTGCTGAACAGAGCGAGGCCTTCTATTGTGGTCCACATTTGATCAGTAATTGACATGGTATGCTCCTTATTAAATGTGCATTAATTATTTACTTGCTGAGGCTTTCCAAGCCACTTTCACAGTGATAGACTGGATGTTAGGAACCCATAAGCTCTTCCGTCCTGCACTATAAAACCAGTCGCAGATATTAAGCGCGGCTAATGAAGTGATAAACTGAAGATTTCTTTCAATTTAACCACATTAAAAGATATTAAAGAAAAGGAATGTGGATTAAACACAGACAAAACTGTGATAAAATACAAAAAGAAACAAAAGGGACTAATGTTAGTTTCACTGCGGGAGACTCAGGAAAGAGGCCCTCAGACACTCAGGAAAGTGGCCCTCAGACAGACGCCCCAGAATCCGGGCACGCGATGCGAAAACGGTGATGATCAACATATCCTCCAATTTACATTTCAGACTGAGCTCGAGAAATGAATTTCAGGCTGCACATTTAATTATTCATGATCTGTGGTCTGTGGCTCGACAGTCTGTCGGTCAGTTACCCTAAAATTGGTTTTAAGTAGGTTTGACTAAAATGTGAGCGAAAACTGTTCTAAAGAAAAATATTTTTCTTACGCAAAGAATCTGCTCGAGGGAGCTCCGAAATAATAATTTTACCAAAATAAAAATACCGCGTAACAACCATTCCAGTTTTCATTTCAATAAAATATTTGTCTAGAAATAAGACGCTTTCCTTTTATAAACAAACGATTTAATGACCTGCCGTCAGTCTGTATGAAGAATCTGCCATTTCACTAAAAAACAGCACCGTTACTGTAAATGGTTGTACTTATTGTGTTCACAGTAGAGAGCAGGAATACCTGAGGTGCTCCCATCATGTATCTGTGACTCTTACAGTCATAACGAGTGTATGACCAGCAGCTCATTCACTGCCTGACACAGAGTACGGAAAAAGAGAAGGGTCAATTTCTAAAACTTAGTTTGTGTAAATGACCGTTACAACAACCCATATCTCTTTTTCTTTACGCGCAGTTAAAACTAAAAGTGAAATAAAATAAAAAGGTGAAAAAACAATCACAAAGATTTATTGTGCAGAGACAGAACGGGTCCAACCAATCAGATACTCCGGACCTGGATGAGACTTCTGTGAGCTTATGAGTTCAGCCCAGCTCAGACAGGAGGTGTGGAGTAACGGACCACATAGTTATAATCCGGAGGTGGGCTGTGACATTCCAGCTCCGGGTCAAGCGAAGATTCCTCCAGACTCAGATCTAGTGATGGAACGAGTGCTGGGAATTTCTCCATCTCCCCTTCCAATATAACCGATTCCTTACTTTTGCTCTTCATCCTGTGGGCGGAGAAAAGAGGGTCACATAAACATTCCTTGTTTTCTACAGTATATTTTCAGTACACATTTATTTTTTACAGTTTGCATTCCTCTTTTTTTACAGTACGTTTACAGTATACATTCCTTAGTTTTTACAGTATATGTACAGTACACTTTAGTTTTTATATTATAGTATATTACAGTATAGTTATACAGTATAGTTATACAGTATTACAGTGCAGTGTATTGCATTATTAACAGGATTTGAATGTATGCCACGGCATTTCATTTACTGTCTTTGTTTGCACTATGTATGTACAACGGTGTCATCACTGTACATTGCCACTGTGTTGCTATGGGTTTCCATAGGTGTCTTCACCAGGGGTCACAAGATCAGACACCCTGCCGTGTCGTGCATTGGGGTCTGTACATTTTAGGGTTTGGGGTAGCACAGAGTGAAGCTGTCCGCGCCAAGCGCTGTGCATACTAAATGTGCGAGTACCAGGTGGAATCCAGCAGCACAAAGAAGAAGCGACACAGACGCTTGGACAGACCAGTAAAGCTGTCGAAGGTCAAAGGTCACGGTGACTGAATGGGCACTCGGGAGGGGCCGCCACTTTACAATATATACATCATTCTATACGAGCCTAGAACGGTTCCGTTTTCCCATGGCTGTAACCATGGTAACCGGTGTAAGGTCTTGCCAACCGCTTAAAAGGCAAGGCCCGGTTTTTATCATACAGAGCTGTGATGACAAAGAGACTGTAAATGAAAAGATATGACTTGGATTATTTGTTGCTTGTTTATCATGCGGAATGGCCATGTGCCATATCTGTTGCCTCAAAACGTTTTAGTGACGGAGTCAGAGGTCCTCGCAACCCAGGCGGCTAAAACAAAGATGTTAGTCACCAGACCTTTAACAAGCCACAGGCCAGCGCTGCTTTTGTTGTCTGGCTGTTGGGACTGTCACCTCAAGTCATATCTCTCCACTGTGCCATTGTGTGAGAGTCTCGCGCAGGCGCGTCTCCTCTGACTGGAGTCGTGTGGAGTTGGGGAGGGGTTGCTACTGTATGACAATTGTGGCATCTACATTCCAAGCCAGTGAGAGGGTCTCTGGGGCAAAAGCCGGCAGCTCTACCCATTCCTTTGGTTCTGGATTCTGTCAGGCAAAAGGTTGAAACTGGACTTGATGTTTTGAACTTACGCTCGAGCCATGAAGCTCAAGGGCAGGGCCAGCGACTCCAGATGCTTCAGGTCATCTGACGACAGGCCTATCCCACTGTCCAACTGTCCCCCCTGTGAACAACCCCAAAAAACTTATGAGGCTTATCTACCAACTTGAAAAATACAGTTCCAGTTTTGTCTGTGAAATAATTTCTTGTGTTGACATTGCAGTTTTATTTGTGACGGGGCTCTAATGACAGTCACATTGTGTGTGTTTGGTCAAGCTCATCACCTCGTGGTTCTTGTTGGTTCCCTCCTCCAGGATGACATCATCAAAGGTCTTTACGCTCGCTGGGCCGAGCTTGAGGTTCCTGAAAGCAACGAATGCTTAGGTCAGTGCTGAAGCTTTCTCAAAGACATTACACAGTTTCATAGAAGTTTAATTCTGTGCTGTGTATTTTATATTTCATTTTACATCAGAGTGAAGCGATATCAAATTCAGGTTTAGTGGTAAAAGGGTTCCACAACTGTGAAAATGTGACAACTGAACAAATATTATTTTATTAGGCATGTATGCTGAAACTATATTAGTCGTACAGGAGGAAAATTATCTGTGTTTTAAATTACTTGAATGTACTGTAAGTCACTTTGGATAAAAGCGTCTGCCAAATGCAAAAATTAAATTAAATTTAGTTTACATTTATGAATTTACATTTAATTTAATACATTAAATTTGTAATTAGGATTCCCATTAGTTAATCCAATATTCCCATTAGTTCCTGGGAATAGGAGAATGTATATAAACGAGAATGTTCTGCAAAACACACGTCCCCATGAAAAATAAGATGCTGTTACTCCGGATTTGACATGTGGTCAAAACTGCCACAGATGAAATGAAAAATGACGTGCTCAGATCAGCTTGAAGGGTAAAAATGTCTGATCATCTTACCAAGCCGTCTCCGAGTCTCTAAGAGAAACAGGTCTGGCTGAGGTTTCCTCTTTGAGGATTGAACCCGAGGGATCTTCTTTGGTCAACAGGGTCGTGTTGATTGGAATGTAATGCTTTCCCTCCTAAAAAACATAAACTGTTTAAACAACTGTTCATTTTAAAAGTGACATCACAATGTGTAATGCAAAGTAAGAGGTTAAGGTTTGCACAGGACACGCTAGGGAATTTGGGATTCTGGAGAGACAGAACCACGATGAGTCCAAAGGAAACATCTGTATATAAATCTGCATGGGAAGGCGTGAATGTGCTTTATGACAATGATGTTATTGGGGACCGCGTGGGGCGTTTTGACCTAAGATGCACAGCACCAGACCAGGATTATGCAGTTTTATCTTTTGGAAGTTTTATCCGGGAATCCCGCCTGATTAGAACCAGCATTTAGGAATTTTAGCATTTTTACAGCAGAAGGTAAAAGTTTTTTCTGGTCTATGGGACACAATTTTGAAAAATGTTTAATACAACAGCATAATATAACAGATTTTTTTCTAAATATTTAGTTGTGGAGTTTTAATGCTTGTATTTAATGAAAGAAAAGTCACTCTAAACACTGCTCATCTGCACACTGTTCTGTGCGCTGCGCTCATATAAAAGACTTGCTCAGTTTCCTGAGCGGGTTTCATTTCACAATAGTTATGAGTCATTTACTGCATGAGTGACTGTTTGGTAAAAGCGTTAATGACAGTCTGACATTGTTTCCCGGTATAATGGTAAACCTTATCTCAAATTCTATTTGTTTCGGTGTGGTTAGGGTCTAAGTTTAAAGAACTAAGTTTGTTTGCAAGGCATACAAGCATAGTTAAGTGAATGCCACAGGTGATGATGAGGGTGTGTTCACATTTTACCTGCTGTACACTAGCCTGGAGCAGATCTCCTAGCCTCTCGACCAGCTCTGTGAACGTGGGCCTCATAGAGGGTTCTCCATGCCAGCAGTCTAACATGGTTTGATATCTACAGAAAACACATGCGCAAATAAGTCAAGAGGTTCACACACGCTTCCTTTAAACATGCACATCGTGTAATCTACTGTAATGATAACAGTGATTCCTCAACAGCTATAAAACCCCTCACAACTTTCTGCCTTGACCTCCGACCTCCAGGTTTAGTCAATTATTTGGCTCCGTTCAATAGTTTTCAGTCAGCAGTAATATTTGGTGCGTGACGCGGAAGTAAAACATTCGTGCTGAGAGGAGAAGCTGAGAATCACCGAGGCGAGTCAATGATCAGAGGCGATGACAGAGCAGGATCCGGTTTAGACTGGTGCTGCTCTCACAGGTCCTTATATAAGTAAAGCCTGTTACCCATTTGATTCCCTCATACCCTCTGACTGGCACAAGAAAGAACAGTATAGAAAACGGCGGTATAGAGAAACTATTGTACTAGTTGATGTCATGTCCCAGCTAACAATTTAAGGTTGTGAGAATGTTTCTCTAATGTTTCCAATAAGTAACAAAAACGTTAAAGTTGTTTTACAAGTTCAAGGAGCGTTCAAAACATCCAGTTTTTTTAGACATTGTATTATCGTTATTGCTTAATTGCGCTGCATTTTTTTTTTACACTTTAAAGTTCTTCTAACGTTACTGCAAGAACTTTTTTTGTTAACTTTGAGAGAACTCTAGCCAACGTTTTGAGAACATTCTCTGTTAGCTGGGTTATTAGTTCCTCACACTTCCCTACACTAATTACCCAATTTATCCATCTGGGTTTGAATTCAGTGCTCATTGGGTAGGCGGTATTTATCTTGTACTCTGTAAATGAGATTAGCTAGAGGAAGCAGGACTTTTAAAATGGTTATTTTAATGAAACCAGATGGAAGAACTCTTAAAACTAACAGGAAGTCCAGAAAAATGGCGACGGGCTCAAATCAAGGATACAGCAGGATGTTCTGGATCCCTAATCCTAAGTTTAACACGGAGACAACTGGGAAATACATTAAGGAAAGCCAATGGCGTTAACATATAGAGTATTCATGAGCCATATGGAGCTGTTTTTCCAGTGGTGTGCTGGGTGTCGTTTACGTTCTTGAGCGAGTGAATCGGTCTGTACAGATGGAAAATTCTGGAGAATCCAAAACCAAATCTGGAAAATTCCAGATTCTTTGGGGTCAGGGCCACTCTCAGGGTCGAGATAAAGTACTGTTTAACCCTGGGGTCAGCACATAAGTTCATCAATGCCTCTGCTGTGTTAAAGAACGACGCGCGCGGGGGTCGTGCAATCAGCCCCAGTCAGATAGGTGATGCGGTATGTTTCCTTTACCCTTATCTACAATGTCGAGCTCTTTGAAGCAGAATGGGAAGACGTTTTGTATAAAACACGGCACCAGTAAGGCTGCGATCGCGAGGGCTGCACTCGGCCAGAATCAACCCATTTAAAGGCTGAGGTCTGGACTGCATTTGGCAGGTCATTTCCAATCAGTGTCTTTAATGGTCTGTCATTATGTTCAATAGGCTGGACTTGGTATGTGATTGCAAATGTGTGACAAATCACATTACCTGCTGTTATTAAACACAAGAGCTCTGTTCAGGTTTCCAGATGTATACAACAGTGTATGATACAGTAATATGAAACAGTTACAGTTAAAAGTTACCATCCTGTACACATCCACAGTTTTGACACAACGATCGGGTACAACAGTTTGTAGTCAGCAGTAGTGGTTCTGAACAGGTAGTGAGAGAAAATGTTTTCAGAATGTTGGCTAATGTTCTCGAAACGTTCTTCCACAGTTATAAAAATGTTGGTGAAGTAACATTAGTAGAACCTTTTTAACATTATGAATTATACATCAAAAATGTTACTCTTAAGTTGTTAGTGGAACATTTTAAAAACACTATACAATTAAAACAAAGTTTTAATAACGTTTTTTTAAAGAAAAGCAATAACATTAATACCACGTCCAAAAAACTGGATGTTTGGAACATTCCTACAACATTCCTAGAACATTTGTAACTTTTTGTTACTTGGAAATGTTAAGGAAACGTTAATACAACCTAACATTGTTAGCTGGGTATGTGCACTAACACAAATCTGTTGGAGTTGTCCAATCCACTTCCTTTCCACATTTAAAGTGATTCCATGACCTCTTCTCTCATATCTTGTTACATCAGAAAACACAGGATTGTGGTTTGGTTTGCTCTCTAACCCCGTAACCACGACGGGAGTATTTCGCCTGTGGGTTCGCTGGTCTGATGCCCAGGGGCCCTGCCACTGCGTTTGGCCCCCACATGCTGTGTAGGCAGCCTGAAGCCTTTAATGTAAGGTTCAGTTTCAGCACCGTTGGTGTACGTCAGTAATGGATCTCCAGCACACATCAACTTCCTATAAACGATCTGCCAGTCAGAAGTGGCCGTGTCTTGCACTACCTGAATAATTGTTCTGTTTCCATTTAGGGCTTCAGTCGTGTGTCACAGCAATGAAATGAGATATTTCTGCTCTTTTCAACTGTATCGATAGGAAAGCATTTTCCTTCCCCTGAGTGCAGGTTTCTGATAATTACCCCAAGCTTTGAAGGAGGTTACAGAAAGAGGTTTGTTTTGACTTCAAATATGTAAAAAAAAATCATTTTGTCACACAGAAAGAATCTATAGAAATATAGAAAGACTACACATCAACTCTGTAAGACCATTTTTGGCTGTATGGTTCCATAAAGAACCTTTAACATCTGCAGAACCGTTCCGATTAAAGGTTCTTCGTAGTGGACAAAGGTTCTCTGACTATAAAAGGTAAGAAAGAAAGAAGTTCGCTTTTAAAAGGTAAGAAAGAAAGAAGTTCTCTTTTAAGAACCTCTGACTGAAAGGTTCTTTGGGGAACCAAAATGGTTCTTCTATGACATCTATGGCACCCTTTAAGAACCTTTATTTGTATATATATATATATATTAAGAGCATAACTGACATGGCAATAATTCTACATTATAATTATTGAGAAATCGCTTTCAAATCAGAGCAATCCTTACATTTCAGAGGAGGAGTATTCCGGAGCCTTCATCCTGGTGCCCTCCTTCAATCGGCAGCAGAATTCCTCATCAATGTGTAATCCGGGGTAAGGAGAGGCGCCTGGGGGGGAAGAAAGAGAATAATGGGGGGTTATCAGGGCTCTTCATGAAACAGAGCTCTGGCCACTTCAAAGAGTCTGATGAGAAACACACTGAGCTGTGAAGTGTGCTGGTAGCACAGACAGATCAATGACAAAGAGCTGGAAACATCACAATGAGCATCTGCTGATAAAGACGCTTGAAAACTATCATTCAATACTGTTTCCCAAGTAAACCGCTTAAGGACAAAGATGGCATGATTTCCCAGAATCCTTAGTGTTGGGACTTTGCTGCACACTGGCAATACTGGAATAATATTTTCATGTACTCGACCAAAAACCTTTAAATAATATTTGATAACCGCTAAGATATGCAGGGCATAACAATGACTCTCCGAAAGGGCCAATCTTTCATTAAACGATGATCTAAGCCCTCCTCTGACATGGATTAGGTAGTCATTAAAAACAAATACGTTAATATAGGACTCCAAATACACTGCACCCCGTTCCCAAAGTTGCAGGAGATTTGGCGAGCACCTACAAAAACAGAGATGAGAAAACCAAATCCACAACACTAAGCATGCAAGTGTACTTTGGTCCCATGAACACTATCAAGTAGCAGTAATCATTTTTCTAAACCTTTCTTGTTTATTTACTTGACACTAAATCGAGGCAACTCAGCAGTAGTGAGACATCCAAATAATCAGTTTGCCTTCAGTTCCTGAGAATGTCTTTGGTAATTTATTCGTATATATACACATATATATCTAATAATATATATAAACACAAACTCATATGCAGTGTGGCATTCTGTTATATAAAAGCAATACAATTCACACATTTTAAACAGCAACTTCAGCTTCCAAGCACTTTTTAGGCCACTGTTTGCTTTGTGTATATATGAATGGCAGCATTGAAATGACTGCTCGGTGCTTTTGTGAGGGCAAACAGACCAAAGCCACACTGCACAGTGTACTGTTAAAGGTTATAGAATACTTACAGAGGGGCCAGACATTTACACTGAATACTGCCTGGTAACTACAGCTTGCATTTTTTCTGTTGAACCTGATTAAACTGACGGCAGTTGTTCTGTTTCACAACCCTGACGGATGCTTCAAAAACAGTTGAAGCTCACAGATTATGTTCTTGGCCCTGCAGAATGAAAACTGTTTTCTTCAGGCCGACAGCGCAATCCATTTTATTCCCAAAGGAAAATTTAACGGCAGCTGACAGTTATTGCCCGCCACATCTGGAGGTGGTTGATAGCACAGGGCACCTCACCAGCAGCCTCTGTTCTACCAGGTGGCTTTGATTGAGCACCATCAGAGTTCCACATACTCCACGCGTTTCACTTTGAAATGGGTGCTGAATCCTGTCTGGGCTTTTTGCTTTGGTGTAAAATGTACTGAACCAGTAAAGCAAACAAACAAAGTCTGAGAGACGCCTGTATAGACAAACAAAACGGAAAGTCGCCGCGCTTTGTTTCGAGGAAAACGTCAGAGACTAAAATGTTCTTCCAAGAACTGTACGGCAAAATTCATAAAAGCGTGCAATCGGTTCAAAATTTCACCTCCCCGAAATACTAAATCCTCCCCAAACAGATATTTTTGTGATAGGAGACCACAGAGCACAAGGCAACACTGGAGAAAACACACAGCTCAACACTGTAGGGGCGGTTGTGGCCTCTGCTAGTTAAGAGTCAGAGCTCGATTCCAAAGCTGACAGGTAACAACTGAGGTGCCCTTTAGCACTTACCCCGATTTCTCCCCGGGCACTTACTGCTCCGGGAGTGTGTTTAAAACTCACTACTCCAATGTGTGCGCACTCAGTGGATGGGTTAAATGCAGAGGACGCATTTCAAGTATGGGTCATCACACTTGCCCGGTATGTCTCGTCACTTCATATTTTAAGCCTGGCTGCTGTACTGAACGTTCCGGAACAATTTTATGTCCTAATCTATTAAACTGATGGAGAAGCTTGTATCTGTGTCCCCTGTAAATGAGTGAATGTAGAGGGTTTTACTCTCATAGGACCGTGTGGTATTTACCCAGAGAGAAGATCTCCCACATGAGAACACCGAATGACCACACATCACTCTGAGTGGTGTAGACCTTGTCAAATATTGCCTCTGGCGCCATCCACTTTAAAGGTAGTCGGGCCTGTAAAAAAATAATTGTACCATGTTAGAGCCTAACTCACCTGCGTTGAAACCACTCATGTTATTTTAAATTCCAAACCACTCTCATTTAATTACACCGCGCTAATCTGCATGAGGTTTCTGTTTGCACCTGACCGCAAGAAAACTTCATTAAACCAGAATAATATTATCGGGGCTTATAAAATGACTAACAGCATGCCAAAGACTCTTGGCAATGAGAAATTATTATATCCTTTTTTATATCAACATTGGCCATGTTAGTAGATTTGGATCGTTATCATGCTTGTCCATCACACACAGTAGTTTGAAAAGGCCGTGCGTGTATAACTGTGACACACAGGAAGTACTTTGTTAATTTCGAAGCGGATGTGTTACACACTTACGTCTCCTTTGCGCACATAGTCCGGGTCCTTGTATACGTCTCGTGCGAGTCCAAAATCGCAAATCTTCACAACGTTGTTTTCCGACAGCAGGATGTTACGTGCGGCCAGATCGCGGTGAATGCACTTAGACAAGCAGAAGAAATCCAATCAGATTAAACAAGCAAAATATCTTAATTATTTCTTAATTAGTGTTCCTGTAGCTCAGTCGGTAGAGCATTGTGCTAGCAACGCGAAGGTCGTGGGTTCGATTCCCAGGGAACACGTGTACTGACAAAATGTATAACTTGAATGAACTGTAAGTCCCTTTGGATTAAAAAATGTAAATATTTGCAATGATTATGAATTTATAATAGATATGATGTACGTGTTTTAACTTTAGATTTTCAATGTCTTGGAGGTTTTGTGTCTTATTTGAACCATGTGTGGCGTTGCGCTGTCAGATGAAGCATATGATGGAAAGCTGTGATAATACACAACATGTGGAACTTCCAGAGGGGAAACTTTGACCTTAGGTGAGATTAAACCACATACGCGACACACCATGTTTAGCACGCGGCAATTAATCTCATCTGCTGGATGTTTGTGTGTGAGTGTGTTTAAGGGACAATGAATCCCAGTACTGGATCAATAAAGTGATTTTCCTGGAACTTTGGAAAAAACATCTCTGGGAATTTCCAAAATAAGACGATTACAAGAATTACTACAATAAAACAAAAAGAACCACGACCGATCAAACTATTTAATAGGGAACTGGCTTTACAAAGACCCTTCAGAAGCAAACGAGAGCACCATGCAATGTACGGGTTAGCAATTGATGTTTCATGCCATGAAAAGTCGAAAAGGCAACTCTTACTTTTCGCGATGCCAAGAACTCCATCCCTTTGGCCACCTGAAAGCTGTAGCAAATCAAGTCTTCCAGTGTGAGCACTTTCTTATACAAATCCTCTGGCTCTGCATGACAAGGTTAAAAGGGTATTTAGCAGCTAAATCAAAACCACTGACTTGTTATGCAATTGGCAGTATGCAAAAAAGACTTTCGATTTTCAAAGAATTGTTTACTTTTCATGAATTCTGTACACTTAATGTCTTAAGTGTATTGTGTTTTTTGATGCAACAATTATTAAATATGTTTTATAACCTGAAATACCCAGCAGATTGAAATGATTATATATTATTGAAATTAAAATTAACCTAGCATGAAAAGTTCACGATTTTGGCATGTCAAAAGGCCCGACCTTTTCAACTGTACTATAACGTCAAAAAAATAACGTTGTTATTTTGATGTTGAACTCTGATCTGTTGAACTGATTTCTATATCAGTTGTATGTCAGTATAGATTATTAATTTATGATCATTTAAGTTTATCAACAACTATCTGTAAAAATCTGTTACCATCCTTTGATGATGATCTTTAATCTTTTCTAATCTTTTGATAAACGCATATTGTTGCAGAATATTCCCTCTGTTTACTACATGCACATCCTTTACACACACAACACGGATTCTCTATTCAGACAGACTGCAACGTGCAGTTTGTCAATGATACTTAAGTGGGGGGCTTCTGGGTGGGTCACCCACCTGAGTAAACAGTTTATCAAACCAAAAATAACAGGCATGGGACAGCACGACCCAATGCACCCGTTGAAGACCAGAGCCCTGCTGCCGGAGCAGGAAACCTCTGAGCACAGTGGGTGACAGTGGCTCTTACAAAATATGAGCTGTATTTATGAATCCCTGAGGAAGCCACCTATCAGATCGAGGGGGAAAACAATCAGAGGAGCCTTGAGAGGGTGGAGGTGAGACAGGGGCGAGGGTGGAGGTGAGACAGGGGCGAGGGGGAGACGGGAGGGGGTACGTCAGGGAAGGAAGATACTCGGTCGCTACCTTCCTCTTCTTCCTCCGAGTCACAGTAGCTCTTATCTTCAATGAAGCCAGAGCTGGCGGAACTTCCTGTGCTGGCCACGCTCTCCAACCTGCGCTTGATGAGCTCATTCAGGTCACACCCCGAACTGGAACGCACAGCCTTGCCATCCTGAGACTGTTGATGTTATTACAGAACATTCCAGTCAATATATATACACACACACACACACACGCACACACACACGCGCGCACACACACGCGCACACACGCGCACACGCACACACACGCGCACACACACACACACGCGCACACACACGCGCGCACACACACGCGCGCGCGCACACACACACGCGCACGCACGCACACACACGCACGCGCACACACGCACACGCACACACACACACGCGCACACGCACGCACGCGCGCACACACGCACACACACACACACTCATGTTGGGTTTTCATGTTTAATGAGGACATTTCATAGATGTAATGGTTTTTATACTGTACAAACTGTACATTCTATCCCCCTACACCTACCCATCACATCAAAACTTTCTGCTGTTTTACATTTTCAAAAACAATCATTCTGTATTTATAAGCTTGTGTCCCCACAGGGACCAAAACAATGTTCCAACAAGGTCAAAATTTACTTGTATTACTATACTTGAAGAGATGTTTAATAACCTGTTATAACCTAGTAAATACCAGGACCATACAAACACACACACACACACACAGATATAGGGTATGTGAGAAACAGCATGTAAGAAATTTAATTCTAACCTTGTACACAACAAAGTCACTCCTCCTACTCCTTAAGTAGTTGGAAAGATTCCCATATTTGCAGTATTCCACAATTATCATTAGTGGACCTGTACATACATCAAAGACATAACCACAAATGTAAACAGAGAGAAAATACAAAGAAAAATAGAATTCATAAAAAACTCATTTTGGCACGATGAGGGCTGAACTCGGTCATTACCACCACGCTTTGTGCAGGCTCCCAGCAGATTGACCACATTGAGGTGATGACCAATATGGATCAGAATCTTGAGTTCGGACATTAAAGCTCTGCACTCGTTATTCGTAGCTCCCGCTAAAGAAGGAAAATGAATGGAATTCTTTGTTATATGACTTTGGAACGTTTGGAAAACTGTTTATCGATTAATGTTGCAAAGATTTCGCTACAACATAACTGCTGTGTGCTGTTTTATGTCTCCTAACTAAAGGCTGACCTTTCAATTACTGTTATTGTTTTAAAAAGAGAATCTTTATTGAAATCATAACATCATTGTGGCTTATTTTCTTTGAAGCAACTACAACCGAAACATTCAGTTTAGCATACAAAATAAATTTATTTTAGCTAAACAGGATATTTATATACATTTTGCAGCATAAAAATAGCTTTTCATACCATATTTATATCAACACAAATATACGTTTACACATGAAAAATCAACAGAAAATGTAACATTAATGTTCACAGCTTATAATTGTGTTTGGAGAAATCTTAACCAGATAACATTTTCGGCAGCATAAATTCTACCATGACCAGTGAAAATAATCTGGAAGCAAATTTGTTATAAGTTACTTAAAGATCAGAACTAAAGAAACTGAACTTTTCCAGGTTCTCAATAGTTTGCAAGTCATACGAGGGAAATATGTGGGTCAGGAACTCTACGCTGGTGACCCTCAGAGGTCATGGAGTCAGACTGAGGGGGTTGTTTTTTTAACACGTCAGGTTTCCTGTGGTTTTTGTGGCCATCAATGTGACACATAAGTAGTATGTCCAACGTTTCGTAGTAATTCGTCCATGATTTACACCAAAGACAGCTCACAGTGACTTACTGAGAGGAATATTAGTCGTTCTTCTCGTTTAAAAAAACGTGATTTACATCGTTTACATTTAGCTGACGCTTTTATCCAAAGCGACTTACAAATGAGGACAAGGAAGCAACTTCAATCACAATAAGAGGCAACAATGAATAAGTGCAATAGACAGGTCTCAGATATTTTAACACAGTATGAGAGGGATTTATTTATTTTTTAAGAAGTAGAAGTAGGGGTGTGTTAGTAAAGAGGTCTGATAAAAGTAGCATGATGTTTATTCATAACACAATGAAACAAACAAGTTTTTTCCTAACTCTGCCCTCATAATAAAAAAATGTTGGTGATTGTATTGTACTAAGTGCTATATGACCTCTGGCCAAAAACATAGCAGCAGCTTTATTGTGTATCAGCATCGCCACATCACATTCTGAAAGTTAAACCTGTGTATGGCAGGCAGTAGATTTCAGGAATAATTCATTACATTTACACATTTGGCAGATGCTTTTATCCAAAGCAACTCGCCCAGCATTAAGGATTTATATTTTATCAGTACATGTATTTCCTGGGAATTGACCCATGGAAAAATGTTTCCCTAACTTTCCATTAAGTAACAAAAAAGTCTTACGTTGAAAGTTCTAAGAAAGTTCAAGACATTCTTTTTTGGCGTTGGATTAATGCTATTTTATGGTTATAGGAACGTTATTCAACATTGTTTATTCTGTATTGGTTGTGTTCCACTAACTACATAGGAATAACATTTTGGATATATGATATATAACATTAAAAAAAGGTCCACTAACGTTACTGCAAGAATGTTCTGATAACTTTGAGAGAACTTTAGCCAATATTCTGAGAATGTTCCCTGTTAGCTGGGAAGACAGCTGGGAGACCTTGGCATTGCTAGCGCCATGTTCTACCAATTGAGCTAGCGCAACGCCAAGAATTCAAGAGGAGAACTGTTTTTCATTAGCAACTGACCTGGTGTGTGAAGAGACATTAGTCTTGCCTCTTATATTAAGATTAATACACAGGAAAGATTAATATAATGACAGAGGTGAAGATGTGCATCTAACAGTCTGCGGATTTGTCATCATCAATCGCAGACAAAACATCACCAGCAGAGCAGCGCTCTGCCGACAAACAGATGTTAAAGTTAGCTCAACAAACACAACCTCAAGAGAACTCGGCCGTACTACGCCAAAATATTTGTTTTTCTTTAATCCATGAAACAAATGTCTTGAGTTTTGGTTACGGTTCCAGACATTTGGTTATGCGGGACGTGTCATTTCCTGCGTTGACGTGTCATTGTTGCGCTGTAGTGAACATCACGGAATACAGCAATAATCTGATAGCAATCATTAACCAATTACAGAAGGTGAACCTCCATGGTTCTGGTTCAGTGTGATTTGATAAACATCTGTTCAGGGGTCAGTATTAAATGCTACGTGAGTCGCTGCACATTCAGTTCGTTTGTACTTGATGTCCTTTTGTCCAGCCTTTCATATCTGTGGACTATCATGTCGCAGCTCAACATGCGATTCTCAGAACAGCTGCCAGCTATCTTCGCATGCACGCAGGAAACATGCATGAAAACAATAAGACCCGCTATGGACAGGTTTCTGTTTTCAATCTCTAATTTAAATAACACATACGGTACGCTGCATTCAATACATACTGTAGGATCATCCCATTCAACATTGCCATATTTAGACTTCCTCTGGTTAATAACTAACTATCTCCTAACTAATAACAAACTACTGTATGTATGTCCTGTTTTTGTGCTGCTTTACTGATAAGCTGATAGTTAATAAACTGATAAACTGACTTTTTATGGGTGTTTTTCTTAATTAGGGATACTTTACTGTCCCTTAAGATGCTTCAAAATGCTTAACAATTGAATCATTCTATTTTTAATTAATACATTGAATAGATTTTAACTATTTAATTGCAGTTTCTCTTTAATGACCTTTTCATTAATTTTTCAACAAAGTTTCTCAAGACCATGATCAGATCATGATCAGATTCCAGGACGTTAGGTAAGTATTTGAACATATGTAAAATATAATATAAAAAAGCTTTAATTTTGAAACATTTCCAGTGTTTAGAGGGGCCCCTAACTGAAAAACCACTCATAAACATAACATAAGCTAACACAGTTACCTTTTAGCATTTTCACAGCTACCGTTTTGCACGTGGACAGCTTGTCGATTCCAAACGCGGAGGCCTCAACCACTTTCCCAAACGCGCCGTGGCCCAAAGTTTTACCTGTTAGCAAGAGAAAGAGAGAGAGAGTGTCTACATGAGCTTGCCGGGCCCTGGGGGCAAATAAATCAGGCAGGATCCCCTGTCAGCCATGATGTGAGTCTGTAATTAAAACAGCCTGCTGGGAAGCTGCCCCTCCGCTGAGGATTCATGAGGCAGTTATGATTGGAGGACAGAAGCGGGTCACTGATAAATAATCCCATAATATTTTCTTTTGAAAATTTAGACAACCTGGTGCCCAGCATAACGAGACAATAGGCCTGAGAATTCAGTTAATTAAGGAGCAAATCGCCTGGCGCCGTTTATGAGTAAGTCTTTTTCATTTGGCCCCTTTATGCTAATGATTCTTAAATGAATTCTTGTTTACACCCCATTCTTTGCTCTCTTTGATCTCACCAAGTCTCAGGCGGTCTCTAGGGAACTCCCACTTGTTACTGTCGTAGGGCAGACGATCACACTGTTCGTCCAGGGGTATCTGGTCAGGGTCCATGATGATGGACAGGTAGCCCGTCTTTAGATCTGCTGAACTTGGCTGGAAGAAATAAACGGTTTTTAGTAATCAGGTTAATGCAAAAACATACATAACAGAGTTCTGTCAGCCTGTTTGGGCCCTGCTGATATGGTATCTACACAGCCTACAGAGCTATAAAATGAGCCACGAACATAATAACTCACATTAGATCACACTGAGTTGTGAGAGAACACCATGACTAAGCGTTTGTCATAAGAAACCGCAAAGTTGAGCAAAGCAAAGCCATTAGATTACATAAGCACCAGTGTGGGCTGCAGCACACGAGGTCAAACATGAATGTAGTTTCAGTTCTGTTTTTACCTTTCTTAATTTACGGATGAACAGAATGAGCATAATCCACAGGAATGTCGCAGCCGCCCCAGTACAGACCAGAATGATCACCTCAATATTTGGTTTACCCTCTTCTCCTGTGTGCACACACAACATGTTCTGTATATTCAACACTTATTACAAAGCTCACACACGTTATCGGAACATAAAATCACAGCACTGGTAAAAATCTTGTTTTTACTAATATTTGTACATATAATCATGTACGGAGTCACAGCACTGCATACAACATCCACATAAATGCCCCCCCCTTGTTTTTTTTGCATCTGTAAGTAAACGAATGCGTCTGTTCTGGTTTTAAGACATGAGAAATGGTTTGATATTTTAGGAGCAGACTTCTTTTCCATCTCTCATTTACGCTGACAATCCGTGTACAGACCGCACGTGAGCGCACACACTGCGTTGTGTATTTGGATAGGGGTCGGGTTCGCCCTCCGTCATTTATCACATACTCATGCGCGCAATAACATAATGAACGCTTCCGTAACCGTACACACACTACATACGGAATAAGGAATTTTAAGTTCCAAACATGGTCGAATAAAGAATTCCAAACGCATTGTGTTTTCCTTAAATAAGTGCGTTTGGGGTTATGTAGAACTTCTTGCATCTTGAACTGGACTTTTGGGGGGAAGGGAATGTTCCAAATATGTCTTTTTTTTTAAAGGACCAATAAGAGCAATTTAGCTTGAAGATTACTCAGCCTGCCCGATGTTTAAACCCCCCCATCCAAGAGAGATGTCCCGCCAATCAATAAAGAACCTCCCTAAGGACTATGAGGAGGTCAACTCCCCTGTGAGAGGACCCAGACCTCCATCATAAAAGGGGGTCTGGAATTTGAATGGAATTTCTGGCTTTCTCATCGACTGGTTATTCAAAGTTTAACCACAATAAACGGTTTGTCCCATTTACATGAATAAATAGAACTTTTAGAAGCAGCGCCGATGAGATTTAACCATGTGCTGAAACACTTAATGATAATTAAATAAAGGAGTATGTGAGGGGCTGGTCAGCAGTTCTATACCAAAGATTATAGAATTAACAAGACACCACAGTTCTATTACTATGAATGAGGGGAAACTGCAGTGTGCTACCGAATGTTGCGAGGGACTCTGGAAAACGTGTTTTAATAGCACAATTAGAGCTGAAGATAAAAGGTTTGATACGGTTCATGTAGGGTTTAATAGTTGGTCGGAAATACAGTGTTTTACTGTAACCTCAGTCAGTGATTTCAGAGATATCAGTCTTTCCACATAGCGGCCCGGAGGCGTTGCAAAGATGGCCGCTGAGTGCGATGACTTCCCTAAAGGGACTTTGTGTATACTCACCCACTACGGTAATGACAGCACTGGATGACGCTACACCTTCAGCGTTGGTGGCATGACATTCATACAGGCCCTCGTCGTCTTTCTTCACCCTCTCAATGATCAGGGTCCCGTCATCTTTCAGAGTGATTCCTGCAAGCATTATATAAAGAGGAATTAAACAGATATCTCATAAAACAGATCTGTTTCCGTTCTGATTGAATGGTCAAGGTCAAAGGTCACGGTCACATAGCAGTTAAACGCAATAATAATGTACCAGAGCAACTGAAAGGTTTTATATTTTAAGGTCTTATTATAAAACACTCGAAATGCGTGTTTAGACATATCTACATTGTGGGGACCAACCAGCGGTCCCTAGAAGGGAAATTGATTGATTAAACGTACTGAATGATGCTTATTTGAAAATGTACAAATGCTAAAAGGTTTCTGTGAGGGTTGGGTTTAGGGGTGGGGTGAGGGGATAAAATATACAGTTTGTTCGGTATAAAAGTCATTATGTCTATGGAAAGTCCCCACAAAGATAGCTGTACAAACTTGTTTGTGTGTTTGTGTATATATAAAACAGACTGAATATTTGTATTATTTAGATATTTAGCGGCTCCTCACCCGGTCCTGCTGTGACAGGAGTCTTGTCTTTGTACCATGTGACATAGGGCGTCGGCACGCCATAAGCCAAGCAGGCCAGAGTCAGCGTGCTGCTGCTGTTCACGTCCTGATTGGTCAGATTCTGCATGAGCCAGGGAACTTGCCTCTCTGTGTCAGACAAAGTACAAGAGAAGCAAAAGACAATGTTTTCATTGCTCACATAGTCACATAAACATGTCTGTTGATGTTTACAGTCGATAAAGACCAAGAGGAAACTCACCATCGATCGTCAAAACAGATGTTGCATTGACCACTTTATTGGAGATGATATTTAAAGCTCGGCACTCGTAGCCCAGCGTGTGGTTTCTGGAAACATTGGGCAGCTTGATTGACAAAGACAGGGTGTGGGGTTCGATCCGAAGGGTAGTTTCGCTACTGGGAACCACGTGGCCCTGTGGATCATACCAGTTCAACCTATCATAGAGAAATCTCGTGCCCCTGCAGGTCAGTGTGATGTCATCTCCCGCCACGGCTGTTAAGGGCTCAATCTCAAAAGGTTTTGGGTGATCTAATGAAGACACAAGAGAACGAAACATCAAAAGCCAGGATGACAAAGATCAATCCAATGGACGCGTACGTTCATGCACGTCCTCCATCGTGTGCGTTTCATGCATAATCTACATTCTACAGCCAAAGTGTGAGTGACTCGTAAGGCTGTTGAAGGAGGTTGTCCTATTCTGACCCACACTACAAATGCAAAGCTGCACATGGCCATGCCAGAAACGTCAGATTTGCAGTTATTTCCCGTTTCATCACACCTAATTGGAAGCACGTTGTTGGCGAATGGCGACGGCGATGGCCGACCTGAAGAGCTACAATAGGAACCAGGCAGAGGCCTCCGAGGACCCCGCGAAATCCTTGTTTATTCACAGCGATCTCTGTTCCACCGGAGAAGACGGATGTTATTATTCCATCCCTTTGACCAGCATTCCTGTGCTCAAAGACCTCCTCGCCTCTCGCATAGCACAGCACATTCCTCTGGGCTTTCGGTTCTGTTCTGGCTACCTGCCACTGGACCACCATTTTATCTTTTGTCTCCCCTCGGAACACTTTTTACAGCCTGATGTGTTTTTGCACGTTCCATCTGTCTGTTCAAACCCCGTCTGTTCATCCCAGCGTATTCGTTGTGTTGACAGCAGACCTGCTGTTTATTACATAATTCAGTGGATGGGTTTCTCATTTGTAGAAATATTTCACTCATGTACATATAAAGGGGATTCACACCGCAGCAGAGACTGCATGTACGCTAGCATAGTCCACTCAGAGCTCATCTGTGGACTTTTGCATAGGTTTAGTTTTGCTTTTCTTAACCGGTAAACTAACTAGGTTTTTTTCAGCACCCCCTCAAGCACATGTTCTCTTTATTATACAATCCAGCTTGTGCATTATCGACTTTGCGGAGGAATGTATTACATATGTACAAATTAAAATGAACATTATCGTATTGGCTTACAATAAAACTGTAGACTTGTATTGTTAAATGTAACGTTTCAAACAGTCTATGTTCACTTGATTCAGTACAAGCAGGCGATCTACTCACCATCCACATAGAAAGGAATTCTCATGGTCCGGTTCCCGAGTTCGTTTCTGGCCGTGCAGGAATAAACCCCCGACACATTCGCTGATTTCACCACCAGGGTGCTTATAGTCTGTAGGTGTGAACAAAGATTTTATATGTTAGGATTAATGTATTGGTCAATCAACACATTAAGTCCCACTTCCTAACCATGCAAAGCTGTTTAGGAAGTGGGCAAAACTTACTTCCATACTTACTTCCAAAAGTATGGAAGCATACTTCCATACTTTTTTAGGAAGTATGCTAGCTTTTCTGCTTATTGATAATTTGTAATTTATAAGTTCACACTGTATTTTTTTACATAAAAATAAGAACACAAACATAAAGAATAAACAGACAGAAATGTACTTGAATTCATTTATTTTCTGTAGCTGTTTGAATCTTTTACAGCTTTAATTCCACAACGCAACTGGAGCTTTGAAAATAAACTAGCTGACTTTGTGTCGTGTTCTCAATGACATACTGACTTCTGAATGACCTTGTACAATTGCTGTGATTCTGTTCAAGACTCCTAGTGCTATTAAGTGATGATTTAGCCACAAATTCTGGGTGACCTTCCAGAATCTCTTCTAGCTGCTGTGACTAAGTCCATCCTCACTGCTCTTGGTTCTGTGGTCACAGGCACGTCTGATATAAGCCAACCAGCTTGTTTTTCACAGGGCTGGGAAATTTATACGAGATGACAGAAAGGAATTCAAGAACAAATCCCACCCTTGTTATTATGGACCGCTGTGAGACCATTTACCCTGCAAAGCATCCCCAGCTTACAATTTTAGGTTGTACGAATGTTTCCCTAATGTTTTCAATAAGTAAAGACATTTAAAATGCTATTGTGAATTTTTTGAGAATGTTCCCTGTTAGCTGGTTCACTTTTTACTCACAAAAGCCCATAAAATACAGCCGAAAAATCACCAAATAACAACCGAAGCCCTTGTAGAAAGGAGGGCAGAAATGATTGTACTTTTATGGCACTCCTACTGTGAGAAAATATGCACCAGACTAGTGTACGTTTTTTGGTAATGACAGGCTAGTCACAGCTTATACCTGATGGTTTGCATTTGCCTGAAATTCTCTTCTCGCAGTTGAACGTGTGGTTTCCTTTGAGCCAGAATGTCACAATAAAGAGCGAGTGTACAGCAATGGCACTTATGAAAAGCTGTGCTTCATTAGGTTTTGCTTGAATAGCTTTGGTAACAAGCCCTCCTGGGACGTTTGCTGTAATATATATAGCGTTCAATGTATAATATATAAAAGCAGAACAAAGAAGGGAACGGTCATCACCCAAGGCAAAGAGTTAAAGACACAGTAGCTCTGACTAAACAAACAGCAATGCTATGGTATGGTATGGGTCAAGATTTATCCCTGTGGTGATGCTGTCAAACTGAAACAAGCACTTTGCGCAGTTCCCATAGTTCTCTGGGGCCTCATTATGCATTTTTAAGTGATGTCAACACCTCTGAGGCACCACAAGGAGTACACATATTTAGCATTTGAAGTCATCTCATGTATTTGAAACGGGCTCGAAATGTTAAAACATTCGGCGCATATCCCTGAGAGAAACTTCTGTTTATGAGGGGATTTACTGGTGTAAGATGGAATGAAATATTAACATAAACTCCGTCCTGGGGCACCATTCATTCATTCATTCATTCAAAGCAGCAGCTGCCCTGTTTACTGGCCTCTGTTCTTCACTGAGGGTGCCTGAGGCGTGACATAACAGACAACAGAGCTAAATGAGGCTCTGGTATTGCTTCTGTGAGGTACGTGTAAGAACACAAACTTGCACATACTAAATGGACATTCCTCACAAATCCATTAGCAGGAAAGGCTACTGTGACAGGTTCTGCTGTTTGGAAAAATTAAACACATTGTGGTTTTTGGTCAACATCTTTTTCTGAAAATGTTTTATAAAAAGGTCATTTGTTGAGGTGAGTTTTTATTAGATATTATGAGGTTCAATTGGAACACAGATGCAGGTAAAACATCAGCTATGGATTATTTTGAATATATCTTAAGACAGCACTTTCCCGTGAGCATATACATTAGAGCTGACAAGAAATTTGAGCCGCCCTAAATCTAATAGTTTTTTGTGGTCTGAACAAATGAAGTCCCGAACAAATCAGATTTTATCACTTGCAAACGGACAATGTAGACAGTGCTAAAGATCTGGATACATCAAACCCGATTTGTTGGCAGTGTGAACAAAACCCCAGAATGCTGAATCTGGATTATCAACTCATTCCTGCCAGTTTGGTCATAGTGTAAAAACACCTTCACATCTCATACTGGTAATGACAAAAGCACATACCTTATTTTTACTTTTTAGCACCCCGTATTTGCTGTTGACATCCTTAATCAGATTATAAGGGTAACTGAGGTGCGATTCAGCGCCGTCTTCGACAGGAAATAGATCTGTGTAAAGTTTACACCTGAAACATGGAACAAAAACACATTGTTGTGAACCAGGAACAGAATGAACAGTTAATGAATTACAGAATGAAATGATGTTTCTAGTGTGACTTCAGAAACCGCTCCGGAGTTAATGGAGATGAAGTGTTTGTCAAAGCAGGATGTACACAAGGAAATACCAAAGCGAGCAGCTATGGAATTTTCAGTGAAGGCTCTCGACGTTTGTTAAGAAACTGAAAATTGTTCTTCCTTTAAAAATAATAGGAAACCGGTGGGAAAATGGAGCCTTTTAGCCGACGTCTTTCAGATATGTTTATCTTCTGTCACTGACCATACAGCTCCACGGATCCTGATGAGTGTTTTTTCTGCATTTGAGTGCCGTGTACTAGGTCACGTGCTGCATGCATTACAGCAGCAGGAGAGTGAAGAGCTGTTCTGCATCACTTTGGTAGGAGGAACAGCCGGATTAATGAGCGTGGAGGTCGGAGAGGAAACGGCAGCAGGACAGGAAGGGCTGAATCATGCACGCATCACCATTCAAAGGAAACACCCCCACACTCTGGCCGGCTGAGATAAGGCCGATCCCAGACCTCCATGGTTAACAGAGGACAACTGATAACTTCTCACCACCCCTTGATTAGGATGACCTTTGAGGGGTCACCTTCATGAGCAAGAGCCCCACAATCTTCCTCCTCCATCTCCTCCATAATTTATAACACTTGTCCTTTCTATCAAAACATTCATGATTTAAACACTTAATAACATCTTCCAACCTAAAGAACTTTTCGAGCCAAGTGGATTTCACAATTTCACCCCCAAAAAACTTCAAATTATTCAGATTATTATTGGATCAGTCTCAACCACAAGTTAACCGTGGCTTTGCTAAAGCCACCAAAGTTTAACCACAGCATTTCTAGCAAAACTTTGGTTGTACATAATCAATACACCAAAAAACTATGGTTACTACACTTTTACTGTACTATGGTTACTACACTTTTACTGTACTATGGTTACTACACTTCTACTGTACTATGGTTACTACACTTCTACTGTACTATGGTTACTACACTTTTACTGTACTATGGTTACTACACTTCTACTGTACTATGGTTACTACACTTTTACTGTACTATGGTTACTACACTTTTAACATAAGACAATCACAAATGTTTTTAATCAAAAATCTTTCTATATAACAGACTGAGATTTGAACTTTGTTTCCACTGCTTGTTAATCAAAACTGTGCCACTGGACTAATACCCTTTTTTTTTAAATATGACTTTTCTGCTTACCAGCAGTTTTTAATGTGTCATCTGACCGTTTACTGCAACAACACTTTTCTTTAATAAAATAAAGCAAGAATGTATGTGTAACTTTCTTCTAAACAGGACATTACAATCAGCCCCCTCCTCATTAGCTGATGAGAACCCCCGGCTCTCATCATCGATTTAAAATCTGTTGCGTTTACTGACCATATCGACCATATTAGATTTAAAACAGACAAAGCTGTACTTCAGCACTGTGGTACACGGCCCAGAGGCGCATTTTTGTTGCAAATTTGTCCCAGGTGACTCATAGTTACTCACAATTATGAGGAACTTGTCATGTCATGATCATGTCACGGCAACCGAAGCGGCTTGGAGACATCTATGAACTTCATGAAGGTTCAGTAAGAAGCTTCAGTACAATCAAGCTTAGCTTAGGGAATAAGAAGACGACGTTCTCGCGTTTAGTCAGTGACGGAAAATGAAGTTCTGGGGCTGTTTTACATCAATAAGCATATTTTATTTTGGACTGATGTCAAGAAAACGGATGCGGATCATTTGAATAATGAGAGCTGGGGGACAAGGGCCAGCATTCATCATGGATGTTAATACAGCAAACAAAGAGGTTCAGAATACAGGAGAGTATGAGATTTATTGGGTGTAAAACAATATGGATTGGTTTAGGTCTATGAAAGCAACACGCAATACAAGAAAAGACAATCGAATTTGCTCGTATATTTTCCCCGACACAATTCCAATTTTTTAGATTTATGTTATCTGCTCGCTTGGTTATAAGAACGTTATTCAAACTTTTATGTTCGAATAAAAGTTTGAAACTTTTATGCTAACATCAAACTTTATATGTTCCTGTAATGTTTTTAAAACATTCCACTAGCGACTTAACAAAAACATTTTGATATGTCTACTAACCATACTGCAAGAACATTGTTGATAGCTTTTACAGAATGACAGAGAACGATAACCAACGTTCTGAGAATGTTCCCTGTTAGCTGGGTAAGCGCTAACAAGAGTCAGTACCATGTACAGTGCATTTGTATGTTGTTAACTCACTCTGCGAGATCAGGGCTGGGGTCACACGGCTGCCAAAACCAGGTGATGTTAGGCATGGGAATCCCAAATGCAGTGCAGGTGAGCTTGTGCTTCTGGCCGTATCTGTACGTTTTGGGTCCCACTGGAGCCACTTCCTCCTCCGAGATCTTTGGCTTTACTGTGTGAATACAGACGTACAGCAGATCAATCTTTTAAAACAGTCAATACCAGAACAAAATACAGACCATTAGCAGATCACGGCTAATGCTAATAAACGCTCACCTCATTATTCAAATCACAGACCTGTACGTAAATGTAAATACAGACCTGACAGCACATTTGAGAACTCCTGCCAAAGATCATCACATCCCTTTCTTGCATACAAAAGTAGTTTACATTTTCTTCTTGTGCATTCAAAAAACCCCATGAGGCGCAAAACGACCACAACTCCTTTCATTGTGGATGTACAAAATGGATGAACTGAGAATCTGAGGCTTTGTTTTTAAAAGCAAGCAAATGTTTTTTTTTGGTCTAATATTACTTTACGTGTAAAGTATTTAGGGCGTAAGCCATCAGGTGTGCTCATGATACTGTGCAGTTACCTCTGACTTCTAACTTGTAGCTGAGGTTTCTGTGGAGCCCCTTCTCCTGGTTTGACAGCGCGATGGTGAAGATCCCGGCGTCTTTCTGCCTCACTTCTTTAATCATGAGACGGTAGCCCGCCGTCTCATAGCACGTGGAATCTTCTGAGACGGCGACTCCATCTTTGTACCTGTTCAAATTGGCAGCAGAGTTAAAATGAGGAGAACGAATGCATTAATACAACATGAAGGAGAGGATAAACAATTACGATATCTGAAATAGGGGAACTATTCCTAGAACCACTAAACTACCCACGTCTCCCTTATATGCAATATATGCAAATGTAGGTTCTGAATCTGGTTCTAAGAACTAATATAAGAACTAACGCATGCATTTACCACGTCACTCTGTCTGGTGCAGGCAATGCATTGATCCGTGGCTCTAAATGCACCTTTCCACCCTCCACGACAGTGATGAATTTGCGTCTGTTATGGGTCGCATTCAGGAATGGATGTTCTGTAGACACAAGCAGATTCCAATGAACACATTCACTGTTGTGCAAAAGCATGAGTATGTTAAGATGGCGGTCACATCCTCACCATACACGGTGACCTTGGCTGTAGCCTGCAGCTTCTTCTCCTCGTTTGATGCTAGGCATAAATAAGCACCCCTGTCCTCCATTGTCACATTCGGTATGATTAATGCTTTTGTCATGGTGATGAGTTCGCCCGGTGGGTCTCTTGTTAATTTCGGCCGGTGGGTGCGATTGATCTTAAACACACACCGAAAGTTTGGATAAGGTCAGGACCAGTTTTACATAAAGACCGTTTGAACCGAGCAGTTATGCTTGTTGACCGGCATTACTAGTCACCATTACTAACAGGCTGGTGTCCCTGTCAGGCTTCTTAAAGCTACAATATGGAACTCACTTAAAACGAGGGCCCCATAACTCACCGGCCCCTTGTTGAACTGCCACTCAAAATCTATTCTGCCATTGTAGGTGGTCTCTCCAGAGCAGTTGAGGACAAGGGTGTCACCAGCTAGAACTCTCGGGCGTTCTGGCTCGATGCGGACGTTCTTCAGTTCCGAAGCTAAGCACAGATAACAAGTACTGAAGTGAATCTAGATCCTTTCTTGAGAAACAAAAGCTTCAAAGAAGCAATTACCTAACTGGGTTTTTCCTCAGTGTTTAGCAATTACCAGATTAGCCGAATTAGCTTTCGGTTTTGCATTCCAGCAACTGAAAACACTCACT
The DNA here is from genome assembly GCA_036877575.1 of Botia almorhae. Lineage (NCBI taxonomy): Eukaryota > Metazoa > Chordata > Actinopteri > Cypriniformes > Botiidae > Botia > Botia almorhae. The sequence goes on along the minus strand of JAZGTJ010000679.1, from coordinate 30,605 downwards.
CAATCGCAACAGGATGTAGTGCGATGAAAACCGCCTGTTGTCCACGTTGGTGACACATGTAATCAGTTGGTAGCTGTCATACGGGCTCAGGGGGATCTTGAAACCCCTCTTTGGATCCCACTCCACGTTGCCTTTCTTGTGCACTGCTATAGGATTCATCTGGATCGACAAGACGAGAATTTATTAAGAAATTATAGTGTAACCTTTAAACATAGAGACAGAGAGAAAAACAAGCTGTTTAAAGTTTTTACAGCCCAAAATCACCCAACAGATAATCTTTTCAGAACGTTGGCTTAAAGTTCTCGAAGCTACCAAAAACACAAATGTTTAATAAAGCCTTCTACTAAAATAACTGCAAATTTTAGTACAAGGTTTTATTAAACATTATATGTAACGTATATCAAAAACGTTATGCTTAAAATGTTAGTGGAATGTTTCAAAAATGTTACAGAATAAAAATGTTCGAATAATGTTCTTATAACCCAGTAATAATGTTAATAAAATGTCTAAAAAAGGGAACAGGTACATCTTGGGAACATTTAAAATAACGAACCTTTCGTGCGCTTACTGGAAACATTGGGGAAACATTCTTATAACCTAAAATTATTAGCTGGCTAAGCAGCCCATGCAGAATGAAATACAACAGGACTGCCTGTATCTGTGAGAATCTGATCTTATTAAATGCATCATATCACTTCTTTTGTTTGTTCTGTGGCCAAGTGCTTTGCTAGGAACGAAGGGAAGGAAGGAAACAGGAAGGACGAATGCCACAGATCCTCCTATGGCAGGAAGGTCATCTGACTATCTGTGCCATCTGGCTTAGGTGTTTATCCATAGTGAAGAACTGTGAGAAATGACTTTAGATCCACTACTACAGGGCCAATGACCTTGTGGAAAAACATTGGTGTACCAGTGAAGGAAATAAAGTGGAATCTGGTGTTCTCACTGTGACTTATGTAAGAGATTCGGTCACACTTGGTTTGTTTCAGGGGTGTAAAAGTGGTTCACACGATTCTGACTCACTGCATGTGTGATCTTTAATGTGAACTGAACCCTTTAAAGAAAACATAACAGAGCTCAAATGTGAAAATAAAGTGAATCCGGTGTGCTCTGAGCAACTCGGTGTGAATGCAAAGCAAAACCTTCACTTGCGTGTAGTGGAGGCGTTTTGAGTTAATACACAATACTAAATACACAATTGTAGTAAAATTGTAGATTTTAACTGTATTCTCAGCTAAAATCTACAATGAAAAATACAACTGTAATAGTGTTACTCAATCACCAAGTACAACCTGTACTTCTTGGACATGATGCGTAAAGTGTTTTATTTATAGCCTGGGATTCTATTCTGAGCGAAAACAAAAGTACTTCCTGTTCGTACAGGAAGCAGACAGAGCGACGACTCGAGCCGCCTTGAGCTTCCCTGAGTCTATGCCACACTGTCTCTATCTATACACACGTTCTCAAGGCTTTAATGGGTGTGAGAAACTCAAGAGACGCCCGTTGTCCAAGGTATTTTTCGGTGTCATATAGGACAAAACATATCCTCCGTTTGTCATGTCAACAAGACTTCTGAGGCACAGAAAGTTGGTTGAACTTTCATCTTCATGACGCATGATGATGCATTATATATTTAAATATATTTGCATTCGATAGGCTTAAAATGGCGCAAGTACTCACAGTCTCCAGGGTAACATGATGGTGCGGGGATGTTGTTCTGCAGGGGACCACAAAGAACGTTTCGTGCCGATACGCAAAAAGTGTGTGTGGTGAGTCACTGTATGCCTCCACAAACGGGTGATTGTGATCTGTGAAAATGTCAAATAAAAGCACTCAAGCACAAAATAATAACGGTTTACTTTAAACAATGGCAAATCACAAACGCTGTAATTAACTAAGCCAATGCACATTCTTATTAAATCGAGCACAAAAACAAATGTTTGATACAGAGCTGAGAACGTCTACCCAGCTAACAATTTTAGGTTGTAAGAACATTTCTCCAATGTTCCCATTATGCCACAAAACATCAAATATTATTTTAAGTTCAAGGAACGTTCAAAGCATAACGTTTTTTAGACATTGTACTAACATTATTGCTTGGTTTTAAGAACGGTATTCAAACGTTTTTAAATTCTGTAACTTTTTTTTAAAACATTTCCCTACTTAATTAAATTTTTATTAAAAAAATGTACTGCTGTTGTTACTGCAAGAATGTTTTGCTCTGACTCGGAGAGAACTTTGAAAGAACATTGGCCATTCTGGGAACGTTCCCTGTCAGCTGGGTAGACTCCAAACCATAAATCTCCCAGACAAACTCGAATCATATTACTCTTCAAACTGCTGCTGGACACAGAAACAGCTTGGCAGGAGGGGCTGTTATCATATACTGTGAGATTGATGTGATTAAACAAACTACATTTTGTGTGCTAACTGTATCGATGTAATAAAATATGTTCTTCAAACAAACGTGGCCAGCACCAACACTGGAGTCACACAGTGAGATGAACTAGGGGACTATCAGTTATACAAATGTAAATATGGTCTATAAATATGGCTAGCTGTAGTGAAAGATATCCACTAAACAAAAGACTTAGCTAACAATGTTAGGTAGTAAAAATGTTTCCCTAACGTTTCTAAAAACAATGTTATTTTTCAAGTTCTAGGAACATTCTCTAGGAACATATTTTTAAACATATTGATGTTACTGCTTGGTTAAAAGAACGTTTTTCAAACATCTATTGATTCTGTAACTTTTTAAAATGTCCCGCTAACAATTTAAGAGTAGCGTTTTTGTTACATATGACATGTAACAATAAAAATACTTTCTAATAACATGCATAGCATGCAAAAACTGCAAAAGCATTTTTAATAACTTTAAGGGAACTTTAAAAAAAACATTATACAAAGTTCTGAGAATGTTCCCTGTTAGTGGGGAGTTGTTGAGCCAGAGGTTTGGTGAGCTCTGCCATCAGTTTTATGACTAAAGCTATCACTATTTCCTGTTATATAGACAATGCAGAGCACGGCACATTCATAAAACACAACAATACTAAATGTGTTGAAACGGTTAACTGCTTAAACAGCTGTCATAAGGAACAGGAAAACTGTAAGCAATGGGAGACCAAACAGGAAATAATTAACCACCATGCCTACAGTACAATCAAACACTATTTCCAAAGACAGCTTAAAGGAACAGTTTACCCAAATTCTGTCAAGCTGTCAAAAACACACACACATCTGCTTGATAGACATGGTCACTATGAACTTTGTTGTAGCAGCATAAAAAAATATTCATAATTCATAGTTTGTTTTACATAAATAAAAAGACCACATTGTTTTAAAACCACATGCCATTGAGCACATAAAGACAGAATTTTCACTGTTTCTTTAATACGAAGGGCTTCCACTGATTTCCTGTGACAGTGAAGTCGTGTCTTGCAGATATGGTCCAGTTCCTGTGATTCAAAACCTCAGTTAAACCTCAGAGTGCAGTTATGGTTGCATAGTTACAAACTTTGCCCGACTGGCAGGTTTATGGCTTTTTTGAAGCTCCACTGAGTTGTACAATGACGTGGAACCTCTCATTACTTTATTTTGTGATCTTAAGATGTTCTAACTGCTTGGAACTATTCTAGGTTATGTTTCACACTGAGAGGTCTCAGGATTCTCACTGCTTAAGTCTCTGTTACGACAATTAATTTGGAAGCAAAGTGCTGTTGGAATCCCTTGGCCGATCCAGTAGGGATCAGTCAATCTGGAGCCAAAAAACTGTTATTTCTTTTTTGCTGCATTTGTATTCTACAAAAAAACAACAACAGTAATTAAAGAAAATGAGAAAAAAATGAGTCTTTGAATATATTATGATGTATACTCTGTTGAAAAGACCAGCATTGCTCATTACCATCATATGTTGTGGTTTGGACACTGGTATGATGGTGTCCCTACCAGGCTTAACTAGATTAACTATTTTCCCATTTTTTACTGGTAAACATCATGGCAATGCTGGTTCACGAGTTACACCAGCACCGATCCAGCATGACAATTGGTCATGTTATTGTTATAGTTGTGTTATGCTATGTTGTTTTTTACCAGCTGTAGTCATCTCATCTCAGTGCTGTGATGAAACCACAAACCATAAGTGAGGATTCCTAATGTCTTACCTCTGACATAAACGTAAGTGGACACCTCACGATCTTTAGACTTCTGGTGACTACAGGTGTAGAAGCCGGTGTCATTGGGCATCAGGTTATGTATGACTATCTTACTGCAGTGTTTCTGCCCTCTCTCCTCACACGGCTGAATCCGTACCGATGACACGTTCCTGCGAGCCAGTCTCCAGTGCAGCGGACTCGACCCTCTAATGCAAACAATACACAAACATTCACCGCAATACCGATGCAGGCAAATATACCTCTTTAAATTCTGGAGAGTATTTTGTGCTTCTGGAATGTGTCAAGTCAGATCTGGCTGTAACATGCAACGCAAGTTGGACGCGCTGCGCCTCACGTACACAAAATAGCTTTTGATTTTGTAGCTATAACACACATTACAGAACTTGAAAGTAAATCAGGAGAATCAGACCACACACTCGGACTCTTTCAGTTTACTGTGCGTTTACAAACATTCCAGAAAGTAATCAAACCAAATTAACTGAAGCTGGTTTTAATTGGCTCGGTCAGTTCTTATCAAACTGGCAGAAATAGTTTCTCTGTACATAACAGATTTTACTAAGTGTCATTTTAGAATTTTAACCTGATTTCATTCCGTTTTGTTCAGCGTTTCTTTCTATCCAGTTAACAATTTTAAGAACGTTTCCATTAAGTAACAAAAACATATTAAAGAGGTTATCTTGAAAGTTTAGGAACGTTCAAACCAAACCATCCAGTTTTTTTAACGATGCATTAAAGTTACTGCTTGGTTACAAAAATGCTAATTAAACATTTTTTTAATTCTTTAAAGTTTTTCAAAACGCTCCACTAACGGATTAGAAATAAGGCTTTTAATATAAATTAAACATATGATAGATTTGATATCTTTCTACTAACGTTCTACTAACATTACCGCAAGAACGTTTTTGATAACTTTGAGTGAACATTTAGAGAACGTTGATCAATGATCCGAGATCGTTCCCTGTTAGCTGGGTAGGAAAGACCAATTTAAATCTAACTCCTTCATCCACTAAGCCTTCTGTTGCTCTTGACCACATTTGTGTTAAACGTTCCAAGAGTTCATCTTGAGTGACAGACTGTTTATTCTGTGCATGTTATAGATTCCTCATCCATATTCCCAGGATATTCCGTATTTATTTTGGAATGTTTAAAACACAGCCGGTTAATCGTGTTATCGGAAAGAGCTTTCACACGGGAACAGGTATTTAGTGGATGATGCGGTCAAATGACACATTTCAAACAGTGTTTGTTTGTTAAAAGGGCACATTCAAAGAATCCCAGTGGAGGAACAGACATGTCTCGCATACCACTGCTGTTGCCTCCAGACTGACAGGTCAAGCAACTTCGGGCTCAAATCTTTTCCAGAGCAAATGACAGTATCGGCCTTTGGCTCACATGGCCTTGTAGGGAAGCGTTACATTAGTTAAGCATTCCTGGCATGATTGCAACATCATGCTCTGGTTTCTCAAAGCCTATCCTCAAGACCAGCGTGGACGATCATGGACATCTTGTTAAGATTTATTTTTCAAAATAGTTATTTTGAGGATGGGCGACGGCTTGCATGAGTATGTGTGTGCAGAACGTAGAGCAGATAGGCCCATACCTGCAGATGAGTGTGAGAGAGTTACCAGCATGCTTAAGGTGTGTATCTTCAGCAGGAATCAGCTGTGGATCAGGGGGATGAGATCCTTCCACCAGCCCTGAGGACAACAAAATACAGCAGTCATTCAGACAAAGCAGAGATACGCTACTAATGTGCCCATCACACACACAAAGGCGGAACCTCTCTCTCACTGAACACAAATCATGATGTAACAATCACAGCCAACCAGGAGATGTTTGATCTTTCAGATGTGGATCAGTCAGTTTACAGTTACAGTTTGCAGAGCTATCAACAGTTATGCTGCACAAAACAATAAAAAAAAATACTCAACTGTAGATCGGTTTTACAGAAACAGAAACAATCACTTTTTCATGAAACCGTATTCCCAGAAAACTGGATATACTGAAATATTTTTATGGAGAACTATAAAACAGCCACAGGACTAAATTGTGGTTAAGAAGCCAATTATAAGTAATTACAAGAGAGGCAAGATTTAGGAGAGCCGTCCAGTCTAAATCACAGATTCTGATTCATACTTTTCGCTCCCCTGTGGAGATCCAGCTCAGTACAGCTAGCCAGCTAATAGTTTTAGGTTGTAAGAACATTTCCTTAATGTTTCCATCAAGTAACAAATGTTAAAAATGTAATTTTGAAGGTTCTAGGAAAGTTGCATTAAAGTTGCATTTACATTATTGCTTGGTTATAAGAACGTTATTCACATTTTTTTTAAACGCTTTTAAAACGTTTAGCTAAATTACTAAATTACGCTAAAAAAAGGTTTTTGATATACATGATATATAATGAAAAACATTCTACTAACGTTACTGCAAGCATATTTTTTTAACAATTTTTTAAAACTTTAAAAGAACTTTTAGAGAACATTAGCCAACATTCCGTTAGCTGGACGTTCCCTTTTAGCTGAACGTTCCCTGTTAGCTGAACGTTCCCTGTTAGCTGAACGTTCCCTGTTAGCTCAACGTTCCCTGTTAGCTCAACGTTCCCTGTTAGCTGGGTAGCCGGTGCTGGACAGGTTCACGCTGGCAGAGCTCTGGAAACAGCACGTTTATGTACGAGCATGTGTATACATTCTAGATGAGGGCAGGGTTGCCAGATGTGCAGCTTTACCCCCCGTGGAGGGGTCACCTTTGTCAGCACCTGTGGTCGGAACTAGAGAGAGCGAGGCAGACCCAGTTCTAAACATCCTTTAGATCTATCAGTGCTTTCCTCAAAGGTCAAACTTTTTCTGTGCCTTACATAACGTTGCCTTTTACACACGATGACGAGTTTCATTTAAATCGGAGATCTGTGCTGTGTGCTATTGTTACTCTGAAGGTTCTCTGCTGTTCTGGGACCAGCTAAAGCTGATGATAGGAGCCGTGAACACGCTCTGCACAGGAAGCGCTGTCATTCATTCTGTTGCCCTGAACAGGTGACAGTCGTCTCATAAGTGATTTCCTTCTTTTGAAACGACTCCCTCACCAGCTTGTGTTGTGGGATTGTCGCACAGGTTACTTGTGTTGCCATGCCAAAAGGGTTTATTTAGATTTCATGTTCTTTAAAAACTGTGTCTTCAGGGAACTCTTTTGCACCATAAAGATATTACACAATGTTCATTCCCCTCTCATACACACCCAAATCACTCCCTTTCTCTCACACACAAACACATTTACTAATGAGAAACAAAATCATGTTCCCTTACTAGTGTAGTCGTTATCAGCAGATTATCTCACGCAACAACTGAATGTACGTCAGTTTTTTTCTTTTCTCTATTGTTAAAAAACAGCTGCAGTCACAGAATGAACTTACCACAGCAACACCGTCACTTAATATCAACGTCCCTTCAGTGTGTTACCACATTATTGTTGTTTTACAGTCCAAGGTTAGTTTAGGAGGAGCAGATGTTGCTTAGAGTTAGTACACACCTCTGTCAGTTTGATACGTTCCCTGGACACGACACCAGAAATGTAACTACAGCTGTCTCAGCCAAAAATAGCAAATACATGAAAAAATGTATTTGCTGTGATGTGGGCATTTCTCACGGCATACCAGCATAGATTTATTGAATAACCAAATGATGTGCAGAGGACAGTAACATTCTGCAGATCCACCTCACATGTCAGATCAACACAATACATTCAGTTCATATGTTGTACATTCGGTCCATATGTTTTATAATTACTCAAGCTTGTTGTCTGGAAAATGGAAACAGGGCGGTTTTAAAAAGACAGTCAATCTGAATCTGTTATAGTACATCAGAGGTACAAGAAGGTACTGAACAGCTCGTACTGTTTCTCAATGAGGGGCATCAGACAGACGGATTCTATCTGGTTCTGACCTTCTGTTTACACAGACGTTTTGGTCTGACAATCACCCTTTACCTTCAGCGCTAGAAATTCATGTTGACACACAAATACACCCAGGTTCTTTTTTCCCTAGAAAACTCACACATTGATGCGCGGCTGCATGCAAACGTGGGAAGGAAAATCACATCCTATAAAACCCCAACAACTCTCCCTAATGTCTTCACAGCTGCACCAGCGGCCCACTTAAGAAGTTTCTCGTAAAGCCCTCGCCTCCGTCCCTAAACACCCCCATGTTCCCACAGCCTCCCCATCTGCCCCTGATGTCTGGCCAGCGCTGGCCTCAGCACGGCACCTCGGCCCTCTCCAACAGCTGTGTGCTGCGTTCCACCAGCACGGAGGCTGAAAAATGCCAAAAATGAGACTTGTTGTGGCGCTTCAAGGGGCCTAGGACCTGGTTTCAATTAAAGCCTATTAAAAATAACCATGAAGGCATGGAAACCATGGGACTGGTGCTACGCGGGTTGTCATACTTGGCGTGATTAGCTTGGTGTTATTAAACGAATAACAGTGTCATAACAGGGTTATGACAAATCTCCTTCCAGAATGATGACTGGTTGAAATGTTCTCAGAACGTTGGCTAAGGTTCTCTTATCAAAAACGTTCCTGCCGTAAAGTTAGTAGAAGTTAAACATCATCCTCACGTATTAATAACGTTATTAAGTAGCTAATGGAACATTTTAAAAACATTACAGAATTAAAAGGTTTGAATAAAGTTCTTATAATCAAGCCATAATGTTAATACAACATTACAAACTAAACATTTTGAATGCTCCTAGAACCTACAAAATAACATTTTTAACAGTTATTGAAAACATTGAGGAAACATTTTTACAACATAAAATTGTTTGCCGGGTCGTCAAATCGGAAGGCAACCAAATATAACCAAATTCATGTGTTTGTTTTCTATGGAAATCTGACTAACTATAACTAATATCAGCAGTTAAGCAATCATAATGTGTCAGTGCTCCCCGGTGCATGCTAACAGAGCTGGAACTAATGAAGTCAGACGAAGCTCAAATTCGATTATTTTTTATGAGGTTCAATTTACTTGTGTACTGTTTTATACAGACAGGAAATCCTGTCACTGCCCAGTACGTGTGGGTCATAATGCACGGAATTCCCTACACGGAGGCTGGTATGAGACTCCCAGTGCTTCCCGTTCATATGTGATGGACTGTACCAGTAAAGCCGTCTCTGAGGAGAGGGCAGGGGGAATCTTTTTACGGCACACATAACAATAGACATTCATTACCAATCGTTTAACCTTGCGAGAGCTATTGTACTTTCAATTTACAAGCAGTGAAGGCGTCTTGATAAATGAAACTATAGGAAAGGACCGACAATAGCAAGCATATCCACGGACACAAGCCGTTGGTCGCGAGCGATCAATCACCGTTTCATTTCTTTCCTGACGTTTTTTTGGAAATGGACAAAGCGCCCTTGTGGGACTCTTAATACTCTAACTTAAAATGGTCAATACTGACATTTACAGTAATAACTTATCGGAATAGAGCATTTCCAGAATTAATAATAATGAACAATAATATGATTGGTTATAGGTGCTGCACAGGAATACAAATAGTACAGTAGCTTGATTTGGATGTTACAGCTGAGCTTGATCAAAAATACGGCTGTTGGTCAAATCGGCATTCACAAATGGAGCTATTCGTTTTATACACATATATATAACAGAAACATCTGACAATAAGAATCAATTAGAATCATGTATTCCAGCTGTGTGATAAATTAATATAATATGTAGGAGTGCCAACTATTACTAATCCACCTGTAGTCAGACAAAAGTCCGTCTTTAATTGTACTGCTTTAATTCCTGGCATCCGACTAATTTTCTGTTGGTCCGAACTGTAACACAAACAACAGTACAACAAACTCTCAAATCAAGAAAAAGAGTTCTCTTATTGCACGCTCCTCTGTTACAACTTCTGCTCGGCTGCAAGGTTAAGACAACAGCAATGGAAACAGATCTGATTAGCTCCTGGACAGACCTTTGGAACTTAGAGAAACCTCAACACACACAAACACTAATGCACACAACCTACAACATACAAAGCACATCTGGCCATAGGCTGAGTGGTCATTTTTATCATATTGTGCTCGCCATGTAAAACTTTAGAGATAGTCGTCATATGTAGATTTAAGTATCATGAGCTCTCGCAATATGTTATGGAGCTCTGAGGCTTTGGTCTGGAGATACTCCTTGAATTTGTAATATAACACAACAGGCAGTCATCATGGCCACACAGAGACTGAGCAGTGATCCAGACAGGATCTGCACGCAGTTCAACGCTCCTCCAGCACTCCACTGAGTGAGTGAGTGCCTGGGCTTGGATTGCACTTGGCCGACCTCTATCTGCTGTATTCCGGCTCAGCTGATGCGCTGCTGTTCCTTCTGAGCTTGGAAAATAACATTTAATCCCCCCAAAAAAAACTCACAAGGACATATTATGCAGGTTTAAACAAAGCACTACTCTGTACAGTTCAAACAACATGAGACACATCATTAAAATATCAGTACACTGCTGTTTATTAAACACAGGTTCAGCTAACATGAACTGTTTTTTTAAAAGGCAAAACACCAACTTTCTTAAGTGTCATTTACAAACTCTGTTTTGAATGCTTAAACAGAATTAAACGAATAATCAATCTTGTGTTACTGTAATACTGCGACATTACAGCGGCATGTGCATAAATGGGCCAGCTTGTATTCGCCGAGCGCTGGAAACGAATGTAATACAGACGGCTCTCAGATGTGTAAGATTCCTGGAGTATTTTTCACCTTTAAAATGGCCCAGCAAAAATTGAAAACAGTGCCCTGGATAATATCTGAATAATTTCAAGATGTCTTATCTCTCTCTCCCGCTCTACAAAGCAGTATTATTGGATAACAGAACAGACTTTTACATTTATTCTTTCACTGTCTTTATTCCTTAGAAGAAACGTCTACACTTTACTTCTCTAAATGTCTAAATGTCAGTTTACAGATCAGCCGAGTGTCCAGTGGCTCTGACTCATCTATCGCTCACAGATCTTGTGAAATAAGTTTCAATTTGATGAACTCCAAGTTGAAGTCATTATTACACAAGAAATCACAAGATGCGATATTAGTTACCACCTTTCAGCTGCACAACTCAACAATATCACAAATGTTTAAGACACAGTCATTTTAACCAAATACATTATAGCACAATACAGCATATTAAAGCTGCAATCGGTAACTTTCGCCTCTCGTCTCTCTACCACAATCTCTGTTTGAAATGTAAAATTGCAGATTACTTTATGTACTTTTGTGTTAATGTCTGGTATGCAAAACTGGAAATTCCCGGGAAATCTCAAATTATAAATCATTAATATAAAGTTACCGTTGCGAATCAAGGTAATGGAAAAGACTGAAAACACTGGTCTGTCATGTACTTGCTCCATAACTGATTTTTGTTCATTTTTAACCCCAAAAGTTACAGATTGCATGACACAACAAAAGAAAAGTGACTCATGGCTAATGCGATTTTGGAAGCCTTCCTATGCCCTATTTCTGACTAATGGCTTAACCATACACCCTTCACATTTAAGATTCAACGGCGTGCTCTTCCGCCCGACCATTGTCTTGGGCTAGGGTGACCGACACATATTTGAAGCAGCACAAGACGTTTGGGGAAGGAGTCTTTACTTCGGTAGCGTCACGTTTCCGTGACCTTTACTGACCAGAACAATTCCAGGGTGCCTCCTGCTACTCCATCCACTTCCTTCATGTGTCTTTCCCACGCTCAGCTTGAGGACAGCGAAGGAAATCTACGTGGAGACCTTGCAGACAAAGCATGAAGGCCCAAAAAGTCATGGGGGGAGCAGTGTTGTTTGTTTGGACAGCAGGAAGAAGACCTGTATCTGTACCGCAAAACTGCTACGATACAATGAACAATGACAGCCAACTTTTACTATCCATCTCGTTTATGTGGAGATGCAGCCAAAGAACCAAACAAAAGTGTCAACAGCTTACGTTCTCATGTAAACATGTATTTTCCTCTCAAACTGTGTTTAATAACATTGGGGGACTCGGGCACCACTCTCAATAAACTATTTCTTGGATGTTATTGAAACATCAGGTGCAGGCAAACTCGGTATGTTCCTTTGGAATAACCAATCGATTTTTAGCCGGTGAACAAAAACACACTGGTGTAATTACACACTGAGCTACTGTCCACTGAACGGAACTCGCTGCATTATTGGGGCTCTTTTGAAACAAGAAATGTCAGTGAAATGACTACAGTCACCTCCAGCGCGCTAATGGTGCGTCACATCTGAGCACCAGAGCGCGCACGCTCCGTCAATGACCGTCTTACCACATTATCAGCTCAGAAAACGTCAACTGTATTTTGCATTTAAGTTGCATTAATTGGTTATTATATTCCGTACTTAAATAGGCTATAAGCTTAAAGTCATCTATTGGCTACGATACTACACATTTAAAAAACTTCTATACAAAATTATATATAAGATATAACTAAAATATAGTTTATATAACAAGTCTTATCCATACATCATTGTTAATTCAGTTCCATCACTTTGAACATGCTATGCAAAGGCATGAATTATTGATTCATGCATTTAGAGAATGATCTGGTCCAGCTTGACTTAACTAAAGCGAACTAAAAGCTGTAAAATATCAAACTTACCACACGATAAGATGAAATAAAGGAGCACCTGAAAGGCGAAGCCTTTTCTTGATGCTTTAGCTGGACTCATTCCCGACCCGTCGCTTCTGTTTGATATCCCGTTACTTTTATCTGAACGTAAATATGCCCGTAGTCCAAGTGCTGTAGCGGTCTCGCTGTAGGGTACGTGTCTATTTTCAGTTAATATAATACAGATTAGTTTGTCAGCGATGTCTTCGCAATAAAAACACTTTTCCCAAAGTTTCTCAGAGACCGTAAAGGTATCGCGTGGGGCGCAGTCCGACACAAACGCGAAAGAAACCACTTTAAATGGTCTTCAAAAGTCCCGCGGCAGGTGCGACCTTCCTAAATGTTTGAATGATGAATAGGGAACGATGCAACCTCCCACCATCCCTGTGTCTTTGGCTTTTCTGCATGTTTTTTTCATCTCGATGGTTTTATGAGTGAAGCGAGGACGGAAGGACGCAACGTCACCATAGTAACTCTGCAGCGTGCTGCAAGCGCACTTTTCCTGTCTGACACATAAAAACGCGGATTTAGAGATTTTGACGTTAAAGGTATTTTAATAATCGCACTAGCACAGATGAACTCCACAGTAAATGATGTCACTTACTGTAGATTATTCGACCTTATTGTTTGATCAAATAACAGTTTCATGTGTCATGTCATTCAAACGACGATGTGAATGTCTATCTGCGAAGACAACTAGTTGAGCATTTTAACTGCTACTCAGTTATAATCCAAAATCTGTCAAACCAAAACGGTCCCCAAAATATAAAGGTGCAAAAGTAAACGGGCATTGTCTCATAACATCAGCCAGAACACCTTATAAAAACATTTACACGGTTTATTTTTAACTTCAGAAACAGGACGTGCAGCTATTTTATATCACTGTAAATAATCATGAGGTTTATTTTTACCCCCTTCACCCCGTGGTGTGTGTAAGCTAAACAGACTTTTTGTCTTTTTGATGCTACAAATACGGGGACTTACTCCCTGCTAAACCCATGTCCTTCCTCCAATATCAGTTCAGATACATAGTATAGGATGTTTAATACACAAAGATATACAAAGTGTAGTTCTATTATTAGGTATAAGGTTTGTGAGATATTGAGACGAGGTCTTTTACCGTTATTAATGGTTAAAATATACCATTAAAAGTGATAACAGAAACCACTAAGAACAGCATACCAGAGTCACGGCAGTATATTTACAGTACATGTGTAAATATACTGTGTCATATGGTCATTTATATGTGCTTGTTCTATAAATGGTATATTTAAATGAAAGTCAAGCTGTAGCGTAAGCATTTCTGGTGATGTCCTCTTTTTTTGTCCTCAGAGACCAGAAACTCAGCCGGGAACTATTTCTTAAGACTGTTTCTCGTAAACTATTTTTAAATCTGGCATGCATTTATAAATACGCCTGTTTATTATTGCTTTAATATTATTGATGTAGCAGACTTTAGGAAATCTTGTGCGCATCTCTCTGACCGTATGTCACAGGGATCATGTTTGTTTGTTCTCTCTCCTATGCAATCATGCCCCCCAAGCTGCGTGCGTTTCCCTCAGGCCGGTGCGGGGCCTAGATAAGACACAATTGCTGGAAACGGAGCACTGAGAGGAGTGGGCTTTTAAGACATCTTATTTTTGAATCTAGTGCGGCGAACACAATAAGAGACCCAACCGAGTCTGTGTACGCAGCTTAAGCTCTTTCCTTCAGCTCAACAATAACCTACCCTGTTAAAACACAACTCCAGCGTTATCAACACATATTTTCTTAGGGAAAAAAAAAAAGAGGTTTGAACTACCAGAAGGTGATGAATATTATGTTGAAACAATGCTATTATACCTTTGTGTTCAACACTGTTAACGGATCTGAGGCGAGAACTCTGTTTTAAGCAAAGACTTGAAATGAGTTCTCCAGTTATCATAAAATGCAAAATTGAAATAATAACATTTAACTAACCATATAATCATACATAATGATAATATCAAATAAATAGGCTTGTTAACTTTAAAAGGAAGGAGAAAATGCTTTCCATATCTTTATTGTTGGCATTAAAAGCTGCACGACCAATTAAACTATGGTATTTTGGCACATATTCACATATATTTTTTTCTGCTGTTGTTAAAGCGTTTAAATAACTGTTAATTCTTGTATTGCGCCTGTTAGTAATTGTTCATACCACTACGCATATGAAGGTCATGATAATAATACATTTCAATGTTTGTTTTTAAGAGCTTTTTTGTACAAAAAGCAATTCTGATACTGTGTTGGGTCATCACTTAATGCCAGATAAAAATAAAAAGTGCTTGTTTGCGAAACTAAAAAATGAGACAAAATATGTCGCTCTAATGTATTTTAGTGCTAATTGTTTTTTCTGAATCACACACGACTTTACATAAATATATTTAACCGTAATTTTACATAGAATAGTTGTTATAAAGACTGTTTTACAGAAGTTGTTTTGCATTGTAAATTCTCATTCATTCATTCATTTGGTTAATCTGAGAGAAATGAAAACAGAGAATGCATAACCGCGTGTGTGACGCCACCTTGCGGTAACACGTCAGTATTGCATCCGGACCCAAAACGGCATCAAGCGGGATGCTTAAACGAGATTGAGGTTTCACACCGAACACAAACTAGATTCGTTTTTCCAATCGGGTTGTCTTAAACTATATTCGTGTTCGTGATACGGACCAGTACCTGCAGTTATTACACGTTTGAAGGTGTTTATCGCACGCCTGTCAGATAAACATCTCCGCAGGCCGCTGAGTTCAGACGTCAGGGAGGTGATTGAAACTCTGCTTAAAAGATTTCATCTCTGGAGGCATCAGGAATATCTTATTCACGTGTTCACTTGCTCATACAATCCAAAAGGAAACTGATGTAGCTCGCAGTGTAGGGCTCGGCCTTAACCTCGACTGCAGGTACACATATGTTCTCTGCATTACTTATAAAGTTATTCAACATAATGAATAGACATAATAGTGGCGTTTAATTGGCGTTAAAATGTTGGAAGAATTGTGAAAGTGAGATCTGCATATTCTTTACTTTGAGATTTTAGGTTTTTGTAGGTACTATGTAGTTAATTGTCGAAAGCAATGAGCGGCTTCCTGTTGCCCGTATATGGGCTTTCCTCCGGGGCCGTCACAGAACCACTTTTGATATTACAAAACACATTTCAGGAATATGTATCAGGTTTACTGTGTGCCATTCCATTACAAATCACTTTAAGCATTTTGTGTGTGTGTGTGTGTGTTTTCTTAAATTTTTCTACTCACATGGTAATGGAGGAATATACCATCAGGTTGTGGAACAGGGCTGTGACCAAACGTGTTGGCCGAACCACGACAGAGGGGCAGAAGGCCAAAGGTCAGACTGCTCTTTGTCTCTTTTTGATAGACATTTGTATAGATATTGTGTGGTTACGTTTATGATATGTCCGGATGCCTCAACAAATAAGCAGCTCCAGATTTACACAATGTCATTTATGCGATATTAACTCCATGCACGTGTTAGCACGTCGTGTGGTGTGCAGATTTATGCGTTCATGTGGGCCTAAGAACCCATGCAAGCACATTCTGGTAGGTGAACTGTATTGCTCACTATTTACAGTTTTTTTTCACAACTCTGTCTGGCATCATTAATCGTACTGTGCAGTGAATAAACGGGAAGTTTTTTGTCTATTACCATGCATGCATTGTTCCTAACTGTGAATTCATTATTATCAAAAACCGCTGTTGTGGCGATATTAACACTCTCTAATAAATCTCTGTTCCCCAGATGGCCAGTAAAACAGGGAGAACATGGCTGGATTGTAAACAACCGAAACTTGCTGATGTGTTTTTGAGCCTGGCTGTCTGTGTATGTAGGAATGTAGTACAGAAAAAGTACCTTGTGTAAACAAACAGCCGTTGGATATTGGAACACTCACAATTGTCATTTACTTTCACAGTGACTTTAAAACTTTAGGAATGGTGTGACCTCTGTGTGATTTCACAGCGCCTGGAGACTCTTTACAGCAGACTAACTTGCCATGGAGATGGTACAGAAGATATAAACACACCAAAAGGAGAACTGGAGAAGAACTTGCTACAGGTTTTGTCTTATCAAGCGAAATCAGTGAGCAGCGAGTGCTTAGCATATGCAGTGACCAAGGACTGCAAGTCGCTTTAAAAAAAAAAGTGTCTGCCAAATTCATAAACGTCATTATGACACACACCTTACACAGCAGCCGCAGCGGGTCGCTCGCGGTGAGTCAGCAGGCGCTACATACGACCCATTGCAGCTCAGCCGCGCAATTATCGCCATCTCTGAAAGAATCTCCTGTTTCTGTCAATGGCCTTTTAGTTACGCCTCAGTTAGCAGATGCTCCATTCACCAGCTCCTTCCTGCCAATTTGGATGCTAATTTGAAAACCTCGTCTGCGCCTTTTATCCTGAACTAGTTTTGTAGAAAACTTAAAATTCGCTCTAGGGTAATAATTATGGAGTCACGACATGTATGACACCATCTGTGACAGCTATCACTGTATAATACGGATATATGTACATAATATATATTTAGGTTACAACATTTAAGAAGTTAAAGGGATAATGTTTCTTCATTATTTACTCATTTACCCTCATGTCATCCCAAACCTGCAGGACTTACTTTCTTCTGTGAAGCACAAAAGATACTTTGACAGACGTCTTGGTGTTTTTTCTGTCCATACATTGGAAGTCAAATAGGTGCCACTGTTGTTTGGTTATCAACGTACTTAAAAACATCTTCTTTTGTGTTCCTCAGAAGCAGAAACTCATACAGGTTTACAATAACACGGGTGTGCGTAAATGATGGAAGAATTGTCAGTTTGGGTGAGCTGTGTCCCCTAAGACCTTCTTAAGTTAAGATTCAACAGTTGCATAAACATAACGCATAAGAAACCTGCGTCTTTAACTACAGAGTTTTAGTCTCAGCTAGTCTTTCCTTCTAAATGGCGTTTCTTCTCAAACCAGCCGCAAGACTTTCCTGAGCTGGAGATCCTGTGGCTGCTGACCTGAGCATGGAACACGGGAATCCTGCTGTACAGTCTGGCACAGTTCCTTGAGGCTGAGAGGTGTGCACGTGGGCTCCCTGCAGCACAGCTATCAGACTCAGGTAACACAGCAGGGTGTAGGTTGGGGATGTGGAGCTCTGCAGCTGTTGGAACAGATTTCATTTTCGCGTTTCATATTCTCTTTGGCCTTATGTCAGGTGTGCTGGCTGCTTTCTCCGTCACGTCTGCTGGAGATTAAATTAGTACTGCGGTGTCAGAAGCAGCTATGAGATAAAGCAACATGAACCTACCACACGATTTGAACCTATTATTTGCCATTAATTCAGCGTCCAGAGTTCCATTAAAGGCAGAATATACATTTGAAAGTTTGTTCACTTGTTTGTTAGAAGATGATGCTCCTGAGGGGTGTGAATAAAATGTGAATAAAATGTGATTTGTGAGATGGCCGGTCTGTACAGCGAAGTGTTGGACAGGCTGGATAAAGTAAAGAAGAATGTCATTATTAAATGATGGCGGGTTTAATCACAGATGGAGATCTCAGGTTTAACGGCACACGTTTAATATGTAGCCAGAATGTTTGTGTGTGTTTTAACGGCGGGCTAAGAGCTGTGAAATACATCCAGGGTTTTTTTCAAAACGTGGATTAATATCAACTTTCATACAGTTATAGGTCCAAGCAGTGTTTCTGTTTTTTTTGCAACTAAAAAAATGAAATGTAGTACACAATTTGGAAAAATAGATACATTTGGCTGTATTGTTTTATTACCCGTCACCCTGTTGTCTGTACGAGTTATCCAGGTTGACTAGTTGTAATATCTAGTTGCGTTGTGGTACAAAACAAATAGAAATGCATGCGTTGAAATCATAACAGAGTCACATAGTTTATTTCCAAACAAACTCTCGTCCAGTCCAAAAAAAGAAAATAAGGGGGGGAAATAAAAAGTAATTTTTAGGACTGTGTTCCCTCCAGGCCAGGATATAAGACCAGTTGTGTTCTGATGGACTGTACCACCTGTAATCATGGGTGGGGGGGGACACTACTGTACAATCAAAGGGTTCATGTTGCAAGCACTTACTGCACAGGTGTGCCTTCACCTCAAAACTCACTCGAAAAGACAAACCAGATCCCTTCCCTACCCATTTCACGGCCGGGCCTCAGAGCAGAGACCCTCATTAATGCAGAACTTCTCCCATTGAATGAACTTACTGGTATTGGTGGCGTCGGTCAACTTCACCTTAGAAGACCAGATCTACACTACACGAGTCATTTATGCTCCAGGTTTACTTGAATATTAACCTGTGGGTTGCTACCTGCATGTCTTATATATAATATATATTTTTACATTTGTTTTTCATCTATACACTCAAACTTCCACAAGATATCACAAGTAGACAGGCCATATTTGTAGGGAAACCGATTCCCGACTTGCTAAAAAATGTTCCGATAGGCAGCTGAAGATCTTTTTTCCTTATTAACCAGAAATACGGAAATTTCTCGTTAATGAAGTTATGGAAATTAACCTCCGAATAATTCCTGGTGGACTTACCTGACATTTGTGATTTATAAAACGCGTTTGTCCCGGTCGTATCACACATGCATGAAGCACAAGTGAGGGGTGATATTTACACTTCACAGCTACCATACCCATTAAAACAGTCTGTAAGCGGTTTATAAATGGCTCTGTTCCCTTCGATTATTCCCTGAACTCTGGTTTTGACGCAGGTATGACAGCTGACTGGCAGGTGAGCACACCGGTTTAGAAAACGGCTGCAGATTTGGGAGCGTGAGGGGGGGAGAGAGCAGGCCCAGGAACTCCATCTACCTTCCGTAAAATCCAGATGTCTCAATACAGAAAGAAAGAATCATGTTTCTTAAGGGAGTGATGAGATTAAAGGAAGTACCGTACTTCTGTATCCACCAGCACCGTCTTCGCTGCGTCCGCGCCTCCTGGATCCTCAGGAGTTAAACTCACCACTGCGGGGCAGCTTGTTCTCTTCAACGGAACCCAATGTAAAGAGGGGCAACCACAGACATAGTGCTTACAAAGCATTTCATATAAAAAGTACTAAATATTTAGAATACACAAGCGTAACGTATCAGCCTGTCTGGGCGCTTAGTTAGGAATGGAGGAAACCATACTTTGTTCATACTCTATTGATAAGGATCAATTTACATCTCAATATGAGCGCTGCCCTTTAGTCGCAAAAAAAAAGGTTATCCATCCGATTCCTGAGCTTGCCAAGCTCGCCCCGGCACGAGGCTCGACACAGAGTAAACGTCAGCCCAGAAAGAAAGAAAAAACAGCAGTTTAAAAGCTGTCGTTACAAAGAACTGTTTTAATCAAACCATCTTTGAGTTCTGGGTGAAACTGGCGATTTCAGGCTCCACTTAGCGATTTCATATCAAGAAGAACATCCAATACAATTATCGTCTTGATTCTACCCGTTTTAAGGCTGCGCTCCGGTGCAGCTAACAGGACAGTACCGTGTCATTGTTCAGTCTGCAGAGAATATAGTCATGAGAGGCAGAGGAAGTGCAAATGGGCTGTCTGCGTTTCAACAACTCCAATGTGGGGGGGCTGGGAAAGGGGTCTTTGCTGCCGGATTTCTAGAAATCAGTCACTTAAGACAAAAAAAGATTTGCAAAAATGAATTTCACAAGGGTTAGGACACTTAATATCTATTGCACTCACAAGTCAGGCCTCCAAAAGCACTGATAGGTTAAATATTGTATTGTCCCCCCCCCCCCCAACACTGACAGTAATTTTACTGTTCATTAATTATAAGGCAGTTTGGTGTCTTGCAGAAAGCCCAGTTACACCTCTCTACCCCATCTTGAATACAGAGCAGCTCAAAGAAAACCACAAGAAAGAAAGAACACAAAACCTCAGGTAGGACAGGTAAATGAAATCTAACAGCCCTCCATGTAGACAATTCTAATGAAGTGTAAAATGTGTACCGTTATCATTTCTTATTCTGTAGTAAACTCTCTCCAGGATTTTTTATTCTCCATGTGATTTCAGTTATATAAATGTATAGACGCAAAACCCATTTTTCCATTTAGTTCCGCCTCCAACGATGTCATTAATGACTGCGCCATATAAACGAACGGGCAGCCAATCAAATACAGCGAGCTGGTTTGTGATTACTAAAGATCACCAGTTTTTAAGTTACTCCATATACAAACATGAGCAGTGCCTCCATCAGCAGGCTTGATCTGTGTCTAGTTCTCGTGGAAAACCTTGTCGGTCTCTGCTTAGCATCCTTGAATGTCTTTTACAATGAAACCCAATGAACAAGGTTTAAGGTACGAGGTTCCCACGTTTCGACAAATCACCATTTACGAAGGTACATCCGAAATGCCGTACTTCTCGTTCTCGCTCCGTTGGGACATTCTCATCTGGGCAAGTTCATCCGAATCTCACACAAGGATTCGCTCGGGTTCCCTTTTCTTGTTTTACATGACAAAAAATGTCGTTAGGAATGGCATTTCCAATCCTGAACGGAATTGCGGGGAAACTCATGCAGGGATGTGCACAGTCACAGGAATGGTGATAAGACGCTTTCATTTGAGGGTAACATAACGATGACACTAAAACTTGATATGAAACATATCAGTGAAAAGGAAGTGGAGGTGTCGGGTGGGAGTGGGGGCGGGGCCTGGGGGGGTGGTTTCCGTGGAGGAGGCGAGTTCAGAGCTTTTCTGCGGACGGGATCCAGATGTAAGGGCCTGCCTGCTCCTCTATGATCAGCTTGATTTTATTATAGATCTCATCTAGTGAGTCACCCAGGACTATGGCTGTAAAGAGACAGAGCAAAAACAGGTAGTTATGTACTGCAGCACAGCTTGTTCCAGTTATAGTTTGAAGGAAATCGCTTCTTCCATCATTTAATGATGATAAGCGTCTGTTCATTTACACAATCGGATGTAGGGGTGTAATACTAAAGGGGTGCAATTATTCCAACGAACCGAAAATACGCCACCCACAGTATACCGTGATATACACCAAGCCGTGATATTTGTATATTGTGACACCCCCTAAGCCACTGCACTAGACAGGAAGTGGTGAAACAGGTTACCTGTGAAAAACTCGCCAAACTCTTGTTCCAGCTTCACTGCCTTATCAAAGACTTTATTGGCTTGCTCGTACGTTTGTCTCTTATTCATTTCCCTGTTAAACACATTATACAGTCCATTACATATCAGTACATACATTACATGAGGGAACATGTAGTTTCTCACAAACACACAATGCAAAATTGCTTTATTTTAGCTGGGTTCACACAAGCAAAACTGCTGCTGTGCCCAATATCAGCACGGCTGGGATTTATGTATTGATTAATTAATTGATTAAGTACGAATCTGTAAATCTTGAACTTACATGAGGGCCTCCACGGATTTTGGCTTGATGAAAATGGCGATGGGATAGAGCTGTGCCTGCTGCAGTCGCTTTATGGCATTCCCAGACACATCCAGGATGCAATGTTTCCCCTGCACAAGAGGATTAAAGAAACGTCTTCAACCTTTGTCACACTTTCACGTCACACAGAGTTAAGATCCTCTGGCGTGTTCACACGTCACGGATGTTGTGCTGTTACTGACCCTTTCAGCCACTGCCCGAACAGACAGGATGCTGGTCCCATACAGATTCTCATTGAACTGGCCGGCCTCAATAAATTTATTGTCCTGAATGTCTTTCTCCATTTGCTCTCTTGAAGCCACAAAATGGTAGTCCTGTCCGTCCATCTCGGTCTCTCGCCGAGGACGAGTTGTGTCTGAGGAACGACATGCGTTTGTTAATTGCTTCTAGGAAAACTGCCGAAACATTGATTGATTGTTAAAAAAACAACAACATTCCAAACGCTCCAAAAACATTTCCAAATGGAAAAAAAGCAGTTTTAGCATTTGATAAGCACATATTCTGAGTGCTGCCAGCGTGGTTTGCTATGTTGCACAATGCTTTGGCATTCTGGAATGCTATGGTGCTCATGTGGAACGCTATGGTACTCATGTGGAACGCATGTGCTTTGGCATTGTGGAATGCTATGGTACTCATGTGGAACGCATGTGCTTTGGCATTGTGGAATGCTATGGTACTCGTGGAACGCACGTGCTTTGGCATTGTGGAATGCTATGGTACTCACGTGGAACGCACGATCCAAACTTGTGTGGAAACTCTGAAATCAAGTCATCATTTACTCTGTCCTTCATTGGACCCAAGATAATCACAGGCCTCGTGTAATGAACTGAAAGGAAAGTCAAATCAATGCCAGTTAAAAACCTCCAGCCCTCCAGCCCTAGATGGTGTAATAGTTTTATTATTATCCTTGATCTTAAGTGTTCCATCACAACTATGAGCATGTTGACACATCAAAACCTATTCTGTATTTTGGCATGCCTTGATAAAAGCATGGTAAGCAGTAGCCAATCATAACACAGATCTTTGACGTTAAGTCTTAAAGGTACGGTACCAAAATAGCCCGTTTAATTATAAGGGGCAAAGAGAAGGTGGAAAAGTAGCAGAAGAAACTGCATTGCTATTTTATATCCTATTTTAACAAAGTGTAAAATATTTCCCCTATTTATGTATGAATACTTACTTTCCTGTCGGATTACTGGCTCATATGATAAAATCGTGTCTTCTTGTCCCTCTGCATGATGAGAATGACAGAATTATCCATATGAAACATGAACAATATTCAGCACAATCCAGCTGATCTGGTTTCACCTCTGTTTATCAGTTTCTTACTACAGTCTGATGCCATGAAACTGATCAAGTGGAATTTTACTATAATGGAATCCAAAAAATTGGATTCAAGCAATGACTGTGATATGTACGCCATTTAAAATGAATTATAATTCTGTTTAGATAATGATTATTTAGACTTACTGGAGCTGCTTTCACTGTCACTGTTGGACGTCAAACACTCTGTGGACGAAGGATGGAGGAGGTTTAGAAACATCACAATGCAAACATTGTGCAAATGTAAGATTAACAGAATAGCCAGCACAGCTCGGAATGAAATTACACCCCCTCCCTCACCGTCATGCTGAGAAAAGGAAAGACAGAGAGAAGGAAGGGGAGAAAGGGAGCAAAAACTTTGGGGCACCTAAATGGCAGGCGTTTCCTTTGTTAAGAAATGGCAGGATGAGGCAGCAATAGGAAATGAAGTATTTCCCTTTCCCAAAACCCTAGCGATCTTAGATTCTCCGCTAAGGGGTTTCCTATGCCCCTGCCAATGCTGGGTTTATCAGACTGTGATGTGGCTCCACATGCCAATGTAAACAACCCAGTGTTGAGTTCCCAACCGGAATCAAACAGCAAACAACACAATAGTGCTGGTATATTTAAAGATTAAACATGCCGCTGATCCTGCCCAATACGAGTCAGCTTTAAAGACACCGTAGAGCAGGGGTCACCGACCTTTTTGAAACTGAGAGCTACTTTATGGGTACTGAGTCATACGAAGGGCTACCAGTTTGATACACTCTTCTGAAATAACAACTAAACTTCATGTATAATAAACATATTTTTGAGATATTGTCATTTTTAAATCTATATAATCGCAAGTGTGATTTAAAAAAAGAATAGCAACAGAATAAAATTACATTTTAGACGCAGCTCACTAGTGAGTAGTGCTATTTTTAGAACAGGCCTGCGGGCGACTCATGTGGTCCTTGGGGGCGACCTGGTGCCCTCGGGCACCGTGTTGGTGACCCCTGCCGTAGAGGGTACTAAAGGGTCTGTCTGGCGTTTACACTATCTGTACTGTAAAACATCACCATATGTGATTCAGAAAGGAGAGGGAGAGAGAGACAGAGAGAGGGAGAATAACGTGTGTGTGGCTCAGAGCTCAGAGAACAGCTGCTGGACGAGAGGGACCACACACTTACTCAAACCCTTTGATCCATAAAAGTCATCGCTTAACCCCGGGAAGTTCTGAGCATCACGACAGGCGATAGCAAGAACGAAGAAGAGAACAGAAAGACAGAAAGAAGAAGAAGAGAGGTTAGTGAGAGGCTGGGAGAGGAAGTGTGTAGCGCTCTCTAGGGATGGAGCTACACTTACACCACCTTGCTGTGCGCTGCAACATATAGCCGTCCCTTATTTTGTCATCAAATCTTTATTACACATGCGCAATTTACACTAGTAACAAAATGAATCAGGGTTTCCGGGTTTTAATTTGTCATGTTTTCAGCCTTCCAGGGTAAGGATTTTTACAAATAATTTATCCAATAATTAGACTGCAACCGATTGCTAGCAATTAAAAATTTCGGAAGAATACAAAAATGTATGAAGCACATTTTATCGTTACAGCTCATTGACATTAATAGATGTATTAGTTCAAGCACAGCAGTCGAGTGTTAGTGCAGCCTCACACCTGTGAGGAGAGCACAAATGACAATCCTCTCAGAGGCCAGAGAGGCCCTGATTGGCTGAGTGTTCTCAGAGAAATGCCATGAGCCAATCAGAGGCCGTCTCTGTGGTGAGTGACAGCGACAGGATGAAGCATGAAGGACAGCGTCAGGGCCCTCGTCACATGCTCATACTCACGTTCGGTCTCCACCAGTTCCTGCACTATGTTCTCCTTGCTCTTGTAAAACGTGAACTTGCGAGAGAGGTTGAAGCTTTTTTTGCGCTTCGCTTTGACTGGCTGCGTGGAGATGATCCGATAATGGGTGTGTGGTGTTGAGGAATGAAACAAACACAAAAATACACAATGGGTTTCAATGCGTTTCATGGCACGCATGCAAAAATAAAACGTATGATGATGTGTGCTCGCACGAACACGTGACTGGGGGTTGTTAACATGTAACATGTATCAATTACAATGTAAACATGTAATTCAGATCCAAGCTTTCGGTCAATTTTTAAAGCTTTACAGTCTTGATTACACACAAACTATAGCAGACAATCACAGATGCTCATGACAAACAAAAAACCTAAAAGTGAAGAGAGTTATTTTGTTTATTATGCAACTAGAAGTGATTTATTTGTAAATGTATTTGTACATTAACTAAATAATGGAAACACTTCGGTTATGTGGCCATTTTAAAATAGTGCCGTTTGTTTGAGCATCCACTGGTCCAACCAACACTATGAGCTTTGGGCTATAATGTTTGCCTGACCAATTGAGCATCATTCAGGAAACCTGTGATGACACTAATGGCTCAAAATGTTACACACTTCACTTTTAAAAAGTTAGTTTATCCAAAAATGAAAATTCTGTCATCCTGTACCCACTCTTTTTAAATAGGCATGTTTCTTTAAATTGTGTGACTCAAAACCAGCCGTGATGTTTTTTTAATTTTTAAAAATTTTAAATGTTTATGTCATATTTAAATACGACGAAATGCATAAGAGATTTGAAGGGGTACGTAATGACTACTACTGTACTTTTGTCATTTCAGGTCATGTAGAACTAATAAGCTACTACTAATGAGCAAACGAGTTCAATCGGGTATGTGGTACGAAACGCATCAAAAATGCGAACTGCTGCTTGGTGTTGAGACGCACTAACCATTACAGCTGAATATGAGGCGCAGTGGGTGTGTATGTGCTTTTGTGTGTGTTGCAGTGAGAAATGTGATGCTCAGTAACAGGAGCCTCCATGATACTGTGAGAGGTCACTGGTTCCCACACTCAGGGGAAGTGGGGCAGCTCCCACGAGACCTTCACGTGTCTCACTCACCCTGTTGGACTCAACCATGCCCGTCCTCGCGTGGAACTTGACTGTTTTTAACCTCGCACGCTCTTTCTTCTCCACCCTGCGGATTGAAGCACACGAATGTTGGATAGAAATCGCGCAGGCTGAGTGGTAATATACTGTCACCCAGGGTGAAGCTCTGTTAGCCTGGAAGCAGCTCTGTTACCCGGGGAGCAGCTCTGTTACCCAGGGAGCAGCTCTGTCACCCAGGGAGCAGCTCTGTCACCCAGGGTGCAGCTCTGTCACCCAGGGTGCAGCTCTGTCACCCAGGGAGCAGCTCTGTCACCCAGGGAGCAGCTCTGTCACCCAGGGTGCAGCTCTGTCACCCAGGGTGCAGCTCTGTCACCCAGGGAGCAGCTCTGTTACCCAGGGAGCAGCTCTGTTACCCAGGGAGCAGCTCTGTTACCCAGGGTGCAGCTCTGTTACCCAGGGTGCAGCTCTGTTACCCAGGGAGCAGCTCTGTTACCCAGGGTGCAGCTCTGTTACGATTGGCTTGGCTCTTTGACCGCACTATACCTTTTCTTGCTTGGTATGACCCCGATCTGCTCACTCTCCCCGTGGGGTGTAACCAGTCGCGCCTGCCACCACTCGTCATCGGAGGCGTTGATGACATGCAGGATGTCCCCATAGGAGAAACTCAGACCCTGGCTGGGCAGGCAACTGTCTCTGGTCCTGTCATAGTCAAAGAGAGCCCTGGGAATGGCAAACAAAACGATCAGTAAATGTACTACGATAGTGTTTGTTCAGGCTGCATTGTAAGACATCTGTTGTATTTGACTAAAGGGTGTGTGTGTGGGGATATACATACTGAGAGAACAGTACACCACTGTTATCTATCTATCTGTCTATCATCTGTCTGTCTGTCTATCTATCTATCTATCTATCTATCTATCTATCTATCTATCTATCTATCTATCTATCTATCTAGACAGACAGACAGACAGACAGACAGACAGACAGACAGACAGACAGACAGACAGACAGACAGACAGACAGACAGACAGACAGACAGACAGACAGACAGACAGACATATATATATATATATATATATATATACACACAAGTATATATCTATCCATATACTTATCCATATCCATATCCATGTAATTCCTTTTGCATGTACTAATGCACGTTTTAATACAGTAACTTAAATAGTTTACAGATTCAAGATTTAAAATATTTTACTTGAGAAAGATTTTTGTTCCGTTCACTTGTAATTCATTTTTGGTGGATTCACATGAAAGGGAAAGATGACTCACACCAAATTAATACGTCTGCCATTCGTACAAAAACTGTTCACATTATATAACCCTCGAGTTAAGACTGCTACAAAGTCACACATCATGGTATTACAAAGTCACTTCAGTGACTGCACATCATTGCAATCCCATAATAATGCACCAATTGACCACGTTGCTTGGCAACTGTAAACAACCTTATCTATAGACTGCAGCAGAATCTCGACCAGTTAAGCCTCTAAAAAAAACAATACAAAAAACACTGGTCTGGCAATGCACAACCGCAATGGTAAGCACATGCTTACTGTCATCCATTAGGCAGAATTACTGGAAATGCCACATCACATAATTAATTTAAATGAGCCAAGCTGTTCCTAGATCATTCCGACATCCCTACTTTCTAAAGTCATTCCCTCCTAGAGTCAACCTGTGGTTAAACACTCTGCTCAAGGGCAGAAAGTTGACAGACGATCCCAATCGCTCTTCTTGAGAAAGAAGCCAGATGGTAGATGACACCAAGCACAGAAACACAGGCAGGCATTGTGTCCAGAGCTGGATGGGTTTACCTGTCAAACAGGTCCAAAGAAAGGCAGAGAAACCAGTGGAGCAGGTCTTCCTGTTTTTAACACACTTTTTTTCTCTCAGGACATACCGACTACAAGCCCACCGAGAGACACACACAGTCAAAACTGTCCGTACAATAAATTCTACTGTAAGGGGGCGTGTCAGGCCTCTGATTTAATATGGAGATGTGCGGGGTGGGAGCAGCGTTGTCTGACATGTCTGTACCACATTGACACACCTTTATCACATCAGTGGATTCACAGGAATGTGAAACCGCCTTAGGATCGCGCTCCACACATTAACAAACGCTGTCGGCTGACTCAGCTGAACGCTGTAGAAACGTTCGTTTCAAAATACTAAAGCGTCACCTGACTCTCCCACAAAGTTTTAATCCGACACCGTTCTGCTAAACCAGCCCAATCAAGCAAATAATAAGCTGCCATCTGCTGCATAGCACTGATTCATAGGAATAGTCAAACTATGTACAGAATTATTAATAACAATTATGCCTTGGCAAAACCCATTACAAAACAGACTAGTTTGGGGTTGCCTGGACAACTAGTAAAAAAGTAGACTGGTTACCATCGTCTCTAAAATCTGTACAGCATGCATACACATTAGCTATGGTATAGTGGCTCAATGTTTAAAGTTATGGGCTGGTAACCAGAACTCTGTAGATTCGAACCCCACCAAAGATCATCCTTGTGATCATTACTGTGTAAGACACTTAAACCAAGACGCTTAAACCAAGAGACACTTAAGACACTTAAGCCAAGCCTGCCTCACACAAGCCGCTTCAGTTGTACAGTGAATAGTTGAGAATGAAGAAGATACCTGACGTAGAGGGAGCGTTTCTCACTGGTGCGGAGGGAACCAGAACCCGAGCTCATGCTGCTGTTCATCATCTGCTCCCTCAGGTCGTGGATCTTGGACTCAAAGCGGCTGTATTCTGAAAAGAGACGAGGCACACGGTCCGTTAGCAACACCTACATGTACAGTGATCGTTCCAGGCTTTTGTCCAGGTTTTATGAGTGGAGGTGCTCAACAGAAACTGATTAATGACCCGGAGAACAGATGGATATTAATCATGCATCTGCATGAGCTATGCACTAATATCTCCTGCCAGATAATTAATTATGCATATTAATTCAGCAGAACACGCACTGTTCAGTGTAAAGGAATGAAAGCCTCCATCAAACGTCGAACCGTAATCCTTTTTCATAGGGAACAAGGCGTCCGTTTCGGGAGCCGCGCTGAAGCATGATGGCTGATCGCACGGCGGGCCTCTTAATTAAATGCGAGCGCCTCTGCTGCGCTGTGGTTGGGCAACTCGCAAGCTTGGCAACCAATTTATACAGACACACAAACAGCCAAATGCACGAGCAACCCCGCAGAACAGAGAAAGAAGTTCCCAAAAGTACCAAAAAGAATCACGGTATTGCCATTTGTTTTTACTTAGAAGTACCCTGGGTTCATCCTATACAGTACATAAATGTATATGCCCAGGTATATCAAGATACTATAGTATTAACATCTGATATGATTGCTATAACATTTTCTATAAGGGTATCGTTCTCCTTATAGTTTATATACCTTGAACGTGTTCGAAGTAATGACCAACACTTTTTTTTGTAACCTTGATCCCAGGATCAAAAGGTGACCTTGTAACCAGACTTTCTGAAACGGATCTTTAGGCGAGAATCTGAAAACTCATAACAGCAGTGACTCTAAAATCCAGGTCTCAACGCTGAGCCGAAACTTGGCCTTTGATATCAGCAGAAACCACGCCTGCCCTGCTGTACACACCCTGCCTGTCACAAACGGGTTAACAAGCCATGTCGGAATGACAGGGCAAGGTAAAGTAACCTGATACCACCTGCCTGTAACTAAGAGAACACCCGAGCGGAGAGGTGGAAGGAAACCGAAATCAATCGCAACATAAAGAGAAGTGACCAGACGATCAGAACGATATGGAGGTTAGTATGCTAATCGGTAGCTTCAAAGTCTACTGGCAACACCTTATAAATGAATACAGTTACTAATTCAAACCACTGTTTACACCAGAATGACCCAAACTACAAAACTGACTAGTCAGTGGACCTTATAAACGACCAAACAACTTAAGCTTAAGGTATCGTTTTCCCAAACAGGTAAATAAAGCACACTGGAATGAAGGCGAACGCAGCAGCCTAAAAACACATTCTTGGACTATTATGGGCTAAA
>JAZGTJ010000678.1:20723-86584 GCA_036877575.1 Botia almorhae | reverse complement strand
CAACATCACTTCCTGTCATATTCAAATAGAATGAACAACATCACTTCCTGTCATATTCAAATAGAATGAACAACATCACTTCCTGTCTTATTCAAATAGAATGGTTTAGTTTTGCTCATGATACACAGGCTGGTTACTTTTCAAGGGCTTTTTTTGCAGATATGACATGCAAAAGAACCTTTAAGGTTTTTATTCTTGGACATTCTTTTCACAACTCTAGTATGATTTGTCTAATAAACCATCCCAAATTTGATTTGAGCTTTGTCCTTTTTTACACCTGGCGAGTTTGTTGTAATGCGTGTACACACACGTACACACACACACACACAGCTTGTTTGTGAAGCTTGTTTCAGTTAAGGTCCAGGTGTGGCATTGCAGTAGCTTGACAGTGCACCAGCTTCAGAGTCTCTTCTCATATCAGATGAGCAGAACCATTTCTGTGAGATGTTGCCTTCAAATGTTAACATATCACACATCTAATGGATAGGATTGGAAAATTTGGAATAGTTTACAGAAAATAAAATTCTGTCATCAAATTGTCAACGTGACCTATTCATCAGATATGGTAACCCATACCTGAAATGTGACCTCTGCATTTAACCCATCACTGGTGAGGAGTGAACACACACAACTGGAGCAGTGGGCAGCACATTACTGCACCCGGGGAGCAATTGGGGGTTAGGTGTCTTGCTCAAGGGCACTTCAGTTGCAACCCCCCAGTGCTGGAATCGAACCAGCAACCTTCTGATTACAAGTCCGACTCACTAACCAGTAGGCCACAATTGTGTCACTTACTTTATTCTAAAGAACACAAAAGTGTCTATGGCTGTTTTTTGAAGTTATATGAAAGCTTTGTGTGACAATCAGGCCAAATTAAATTTCAAATGACATACAAGTTGGTAAAATGAGATAATTTGCATTTTCAGTAAATTGTTCATTTGATGTTAATAGATCTGAGGTATTAAAATACTATGGTGTGTTATCATAGGAAAACCTATATAAGAATGACATCACACATCTGCTTGTGTGCGTTTGGACTAGGGTTGCACGGTTTACCGGTACTACGGTAGTATCGCGATACCAACGGTCCAAAATAGTACCGTCATTGCGGTTCTACCGTAAGTAATGTTGTATGTGGTGCAGTTGCTAAAATGTTGGAACAGTTGTTCCTGCAAATAAATAATATAGAGTCTTTTTTGTTCTGTCGTCTTTCTGCGTGCCATTGAAGTGCTCAAAATACTGTGCAGAAATCGCGCCGTATATGCCAAATGTGGTATTGTGCGTTTTCTGACGCTTCAGACACGCATCTGATTCAGTTAGCAATTCATTTAACTTCATGACTGTTCTTGAGGTTGTTGTTTTTTAAATAGCCAGTTATTCATTCTCATTAAACAAGGATTCTCAGGACAGTTTGGTCTGTTTTATTTATATCTTCGTATTTCTGAAAATTGTTTCATTTCGTAGATTTGAATTAAGAATTAATACAATATCGCATGGTATCGCGATACGACTTGGTATCGTGATACTTCAGCTTGTATAGTATCGTAACGTGTTTATGGTATCGTGACAACCCTAGTTTGGACATCTACTCTTAACAGCTTTGTCCACTGGGCAAGTATTGTGAGTTAAACTGGATTCTGGAAACCAGGCGGTGGGTTTCTGTATTAGCAGAGAGGCTTTAGTGACAGTAAGCATATGTGTAACACCCGCGGATGGTGCTGACTCGACACTTCTGTCATACGG
This sequence comes from Botia almorhae, assembly GCA_036877575.1. Lineage (NCBI taxonomy): Eukaryota > Metazoa > Chordata > Actinopteri > Cypriniformes > Botiidae > Botia > Botia almorhae. Next base: position 84,841 of record JAZGTJ010000678.1, on the reverse strand, counting down.
TCTCGTGTGAAGTGTAATGTAGTGTAAAAGCTCTCATCCAGAACATCCTGCTGTCTGTCTGTAAAGATCACATGCCCTTCAGACTGACTGCAAGCATCTGTCCAGTGTTCAGCCCTCAACACATGAGCACATTCTTGCTAATAATGCTGTGGGGAATTTTGCTGACAATTTTTAATGAGTGTCTTTGGGTTTATTTATGATGAAATGATGCAACAGAAATACAAATGAGCATTCACATCTGCAACAACAAATACATTTTTTTACATTTGATTTACTCATTCAGTACAAAACCCTTAAAATGCAACATTACATTGTTCTATCATGTATTTAATACCCTTTTATGAGGTATACCTACAGCTGACATTACCACAGTATTCATGCTGTGTAGACAGAGGAGAACTGGGCCAACATAACAGAGCCTGATTTAACCCAGAACTCTCCACTAGCATCGATATACATGTGTGCTGTGTCACACGTGTTTGCTCACTGAATTCTTACAGATGAAGAAATATTTTGTTTTTTTGTACCAAAACATTTTCTGTAAAGATGCTAAACATTAGCAAGTGCTATGGAGAAAAGCCAAACTGAATTTAGTTTGCCAGTACAAAATACTTTGTAATAAGTTGTTTATCTGACCGTTTAAGACTGATTTGGGATCTGCGCCACACACAGGAGCCTCTTGCTGGCAATCAGTAGTTTTCTGTTCAGAGAAACTCCCCAGAAAAAAACAACCGTGTGCTGTGTGTTATGAATATTTGCTATACAAGGAAATCACTTTCAGAGTCCAGAGTGATATATAGCACTTTGTAATGGATGGATTATTGTATCACAGACACAGAAAGAAAAACCTTCATTCAGTCTGCAGACCTTGAAGTCAAGTGTGTGGAAATCTCAGAGCTGCATTACATGTGCACTAACACAGCCCTCAGCACTCGACACTTCCTAGCAGCTCGTTTCCAGACACTTTTCCCAGCAGATACACATGCACTATAACTTGATATCTTATGTTCCCTTTGTAGTCACAGCAGCAGGGGTTCGGCAGGGCTGTGTTTCAAGCGTGTGCAGTTACAGACTCTGATGTTATGGGCTTTTTAATGACAGAAGAGTTGCAGGCAGAGAGACCATGAGGCCAGTAATCCACTCTTGAATTATTCATAGTAACATGTGAAAAGAAACATGGGTGAGATTAGCACTTTTCTGCTCATCATGTGTCCCTGCAGACTCCATGAACCGCCACCAAAAACTGACAGCGCTCGCTCTGTAACTGCGCCATATCGTGCGGATGAGCACAGATGCGATCTGTTGGACTGCACAATTTAATTTCCTAAGATACGAGATGCGCCACACATGCAGATGTATTGAAAAAGGAAAAACACATTTAACCACTGACAATAACTGCAGTCAATTTTTGTAGCTTTTTTGTAGCACAGGATCTTTCAATCCTTCAATTATTACAGAGAACAAGATAACAAACATGATTAAATGTTGTGTGTGACTGAATGTTCAGGGTCTTTGCCAAGAGATATGCAGTAAAAAGTGAGTCATTCTGAATGTCATTGCAGATGAATTCAAGCCCTGTAAACTGCAGCACCTTACTGAAACACAGAGCCTGGCTGATTCTGTTTACATCTATTAAGATGATGGTTGTCTAATGGAATCTGAACAGCTGGGGGTTAATAGCTGCTGTAGAAGTGACTGAATAAACAGGGCACATCTCAGCGGTCTGGAGAATTAGCAACACGCAGAACGAGGCTTCTACAAACTCCTGATTCATGCTGAGATCATCACTGAAATGGTGTTCAGCTGTACGACACCATGTTTTGTTTTCAGAGTTTTGAACTCCACAGGCTTGTTTCATTCTTGCTGTTATTTTGGAGTAAATCATAATTCTGGCCTCTTCCTGAGAGTTTGAATTGGTTGTTTGGAGCCAGAGGTGATTCTGGAGGGCAACACTCGGTAAGCACAGTCACAACAGAAGAGATGCTCATATCATTCTCTCTTATATTACATATTCACCACATGGTGGATTAAAATCATTAGCACATTGCACTAACACAACTGAGTGATTGTGCACAATATTCCAAAGAAATCGTCTTTTTATCTTCCCTGGCCACTGAAACTTTTGTTGTCGTAATCAAGGCTGTTTGTATATCTGTATGAATAAGTTTGAGTATTCTAGACTCTCATCTGTTTGTTGTTGGTGTGGTATTGACAGAGGTGGAGATCCAGTCTAAGTCAGGCAGTCCAGGGCTTAATTAACCCAACCAGATTGTTGCCATGGTGAATGTCAATGAGGCCTCCTGCATGACACAGGTGTGGAAACAGTCTGCATACCTAAATAACTAAAGTAACTAAAGCGGAGATCTGCCATTCAGCTTGAGTGGATGAGTGCAGTTCACATCTTCATCTCACTGATGCACTTATCACATACATGATACTTATGTACACTATATAGGGATGGTTAGCAGTTAGTGGAGTGTGTTCAGACTTAAATAAAATGATACTAAACATCAAATGCTTTTATTCCGATAGAAGCCGAGCAAAAAATGAGAACCAGAGATCAGCGTCACACTTGTTGATCTAGTGGTTGTTTCTCAGGGTAGATAATGTTACTCTTTGTATAAACACACTGTTTCTTTATCTGTGCTATGAACAGTTCTCACTATTTCCAACATTATTGTCCAGGAGTGAATTTGCAGCTCATCAAACCCACTGTGCAATGTGTGGCAGGGCATGATGTCATGGTGTGTAGGGTTGTCAGGGTAATCTTATTTATCTTATAGACTTTATATGAATCTGTTATCGTCTCTGTTCTTGTCTCATTTCACATCACATCAAATCTTTTTGTTAAAAGTTATGAACTTTAAAACGCATATGGCAACATGTCCCAACTAAATACTTATGAAAATTACCCTTATACCCTGAGCACACAGGATCATTTAACATAGGATCTTCATTAGTAAATTTACTCCTGCCTGATTGTATTGTAATGAGTTAACTTACCCAACAGCACATAGCAAAAAATAATTGTGACAAGAATGGAATTTCAGATTTAATATCTAGTCAGGTGAGTTTAGCTAGCCGTCTTTTCTTTCCTCTTCTGTACTGCCTAACACTCAGAAAATCACCTCCACACAAACACAACAATCGGCTGTGTCAGGGAAAAGCGCTTGTCTAAGGAGGTCATGTTGATTCAGAAGCTTCCTGAATGTGTGGTGTTCTCTATGGAAGCCGGCTGAGAGCTGTACTGTAGCTCTCCCGGGGCTCTGAATGTGAGGATTAAAGCTGAGTTTGTCAGGTTCACTGTTTCTGTCCTCTCTACTCAACAGCACTTTTGGGATTTGAATATCCTGTGATCTTCACTCCTGTTTCATGCAGCAGTTTATGAGGCTTGTTTCTTTCTTACCCTTTGAAAGCTGCTTTTAAAAGCTGTGGTGTAAAAATAAATTCCCTATTTGATTTCCAGACGTGATTTCTGACCGTTCAGATATAAATTCAGTATAAATATAAATTATATATAGAATAATATATATAAATTTGGCTGTGACCAGAACATGACACACTGCCCTCCCGCAGTTACACTTTTCATAACTGTCTGATGTCTTTTAGACAGTCATGGAAAATGTAAAATGAGCCTTGAAATTTTTAGTAGTTCTATCTTGAAATAAAATTTCAGTGAAGAAAAAGTGACTTCAGACTTTGTTTGCTCTGAAGCCCTGATTTTCTCTCCCCCCCCCTCTCCCTCTCTCTCCCTCTCTCTCCCTCTCTTCAGAAAGATTTATTGATCTTTTACTGTTACACATTCCAGAACACACAAACACATGCTGGATTGATTTGCTCTCGTGTGTGTAACATTGATGTATTTTGACTGTTTGATTTGTCCTGTGGTTTGAGTATCTGACATACTCAGACTTTAGCACTCAAAACTCAGACCGCAGCACAAATCAATACTGTCTGTCTTGTCATTTTTACATCCGTTTGGCCGCTCTTTGTGAATCTGTTAACATTCTGTGTGTATTCTGTACACAGATGATCTTTTGTATTTAATCAAATGTCCTATAGAACACAAAGCAATTATGTTCGACAGATAACAGATAAACCAGAAGTAATATCATACAGAATTATTTAATTGAGTCAGTTTTACTGTGATGTAACAACATAATGTCCGGATGCTTAAAAATAAAATTTGTAACCTGATGTGATTTGACACATTTTTAAAAAACAATTAAAACCACACGGTAATTCTGTACCGCACTGTAATTTTGGACCCAGTATTATTTGTATTGTAGTTGTATTATTTAGTTGTATAATTGTATTATTTGTATATATATGTATATATATATAAAATGTGTGTATATATGAACTATATATAAATATATATATATACACACACACACACTCACACACACACACACATTTTGCATGAATCAGTTACTCTCATACTCAGGAGATCAGATCTTGGCTCGCTCTCTAATGTTTCCTGTCTGATCTCTATCTCACTGGTCGTCTGTCATACTGACACTAACACAGAATCTGTCACAGTGTTCTGCCATCTGGAAGTTATGGGCTGGCTGGCTAGTTGGACCAGAAACCAGTCACTGCTCCGGTAACCTGCTCCTGTCTATTAATTTAATGAATATTCTTTCATTAGTTAAGAGACAGTAAGAGTGTGATGAGGGTGCTAGTTGATACAGATAAAAATAAAAGGTACTAGCTGTGCACCTGTGCTTTAGCACAAGAACTGTTCTGAAACAGTGTGAGATCATACAAGCCCATAAAAACAGAACAGTGTTCATGTGTTTCTGTGTAATGAATGTACATGAAATTCCCTCTGATGTTTTGTGAGTAATGCTGATATTCAGCCAGTAACACCCACAGCATGTGAGTCATGAGTTTTAATTTAATTTCATCTGTTCTCTTTACTAAACTGTATTTGAAAGCAAACTTATCTATTACATAGATAAATTGTTTAGCATTTAATTTGGCTATATATATATATATATATATAATATATATAATATAGAAACGTGCCAATCAAATGAATGTAATTTAACAGTACAGGTGGTCATTTTAGTCACTTCCTGCTATATTTAAGCACTGCTTGTAAATATCACTTCCATGTGAAGCTAAATTAAACCGGTTCATTGGTTGAGTTTTACAGAGGTTTATTATAAAACCAGTTTTAATCCTGTGCTACAGCTGTGAATCTTGAGTGTATCACATTCTATTGACATATGAAACACATGTAGTCACGTCTGGATTGAGCAGAAACACATATGTACAAACCTACATGTGAGTTTGTCATGTGTAGACGGGTGTGAATTGTGATTTCCTGAAGCTGAGCAGAGGGCACAGACCTTGTGTGTAACCCTCTATCATCATCATCTGTGAAGCTCAACTGTCTCGACCTTGTGAAATCCGTTTCTTCATCTATATTTCATGCAGTCTTGTCGAACAGAATTACGCTGCTGTGTTCCCATGAAGAATACCAGGAACTCATCAGCATGATTTACACTCCAGATTTTCATCCTGTGCTGGTTTGTGTGTCATCTTATGGGCTCAGTTACTGTGTTGTTTTTTCTGTCCTAAAAGCTTCGTAAGCAATGAGAGGATTGTGTCGTATGTTATGAAAGCAAGCAAACAAATTCAGTATATTCAAGCAAACAAAAACTTGTGTAGATTTCATTGGCTGGTGCAGACCCCTGAAAACACACTCATCTCCCCATCACTCACACTTACACACACACACACTCACATGTACTGAATGTCGTGTGTTATTCTCGAGTGGCTGGGATTCCTTCTGTAGATTTTTGCATTCTTAAACAGTTATGATCATGTTAAAAGCATGTAGCCCGATACAAGCAATCACGTTTCATTTTCTCCAAAATGAAGTTGGTCTGGTTTCTAGTTTATCTGTCAGAAATCATCGCCACCTTCATCCATTACAGTGTTGGCTGTCCTCAAACACATATCGATTGGAGGAATTTTCCCTGTCAGATTGTTTTTTAAAATGTGTCAACAGCTCATTCTGGTTATCACTGTGGAATGAGAACAGAAGAATGTTGTTACATCTCTTAAAGAAGTCTGTTAGAGATATGATTCAAGTCTTAATGAGTCTGCTGCTGCTGCTGGGCGCAGAGGTAGAGCGATTTTCCTTCTGTGATGTTTCAGTGCAAGTTTGATGTTTTTTCTAGAGTCATTTTTTGTTTTTGGAGTTAGCTGTTGTTTCCTGTGCTAGTGGTCTGCAGTTATGAAATGAGAAAACTAGTTTATTAATGAATAACAAATTCTTTGTGGTTGGTTACCATTTAGTGCAAAGTTATTTCCATGGACAGTCCTGCCCCCAAAGCATTCTGGGATTACATGCCTTGCTTAAGTCACAGTGATACGAGGTCTTTATACCTGCTGAAGTGAATGTGTCACCAGGTGAGCTCTTTTCTGAGGTCCTTCTAAGTGTTCTGTGGAGATTCTATCAGAAATGAGCCTCTGTTTTTGGAATCATGTTTAGATGCAGGTGTTTGTGTATGACTGAGGTGCTCTGGTTCTTCTCTTAGGGTAGTAAATTGTTGTGTGGTGGAGATGAAGCTGAGGTAACTCTAACCAGTAGATGCCTCTGATTATAGTCTGCCATGCCTCTGTGATCAATTCCAAACATCTACAGCACAACAAACTCTTCTGCTTTGTTTGGCACAGTGAGGAAATAACAGAATATTTTGTTGCAATATATTTCACAAGCACAAGGAATATTGTAGCAAACGTAATCTCTTTCAGTTTAAATGCATCTCTAAATTATTGCCAGGAATATGCAGCTCATGGTGATTTGAAGGAAAACTGTTTTTCAAGGGGACATGAAAATACTTTTATTCTTCTGTTGAAAATTGTTCCTGATTTAACAGATTTAGCAGGCTAAATGTTTCATCAGAAAATAGCCTAAATTGTTTGCCTAAACTGCACCTCATCCAAATGTCTTTCCTGTCTGTCTCTCAGATATTCTCTCTTTCTCTCTCTCTCTGTTTCTCTCTGTCCTCCTCCAAGCCTGTAATTTGGTGATGTCAGAGGTTAAGCAGATGGGTAAAGGATTGAATTAAATGCTGCACTCAACCCTGTTATCATCATGTGCTTCAGTTAAAGCACACTGTCACCTGACCTCTGGCAACCTGTAACTTCTTTACAATGAGCAGAGATCAGATTTCAGATAACATTCCATCATTATGTGCTGCATCAGGAAATCAGACTGTATGCATGGCGGTGTGCATGGCGGTGCGCATGGCGGTGCGCGCCGCGTGTGCGTGTACGCACGCATGTTTTTTGTGCGCACATACAGATGATATTTGACCATGCAACAGTTCATTACAGTGAAAAGATAATTTGCACTGTATCAGTTAATTACATTTATGGACAGAAGCTTATTATTGGCTACTTTTCCACAACCCCTTCAATGACAAAACATCCTGCAGTTAAAAAAAGGCAAGAGGTGAGAGTTCAGATTTAGAGAAATACAAACCAATTGTTTTCTTTTTATTGTTGTAACCTCTGTAGACTTTTCATAAAAATAGTGTTGCTCAAAATAAAGACAAATGAATATCGCAGGTTAAACAATCACCAAAACAATCTCCAAACAATTTTAGAAAGTCCATTATTCACACATTCATTTGAATCTCTTTCTTAGCAAAGAAAATGTGAATCAATGTTAACATGAACCTGCAGTAAACCGTCCAGTCACGACAACCATCTATAAAGTCTTATGAACTAACATCCTGTCGCGCCCGTACACTACATATCTGAGGCATCTGTTGTAATGCATTTACTAAATTAGCCCTAAAAGCCAGTCAAATCATTATTAAAACAGTGCAGCGCTTGAAAGACATGGAGAAAGGAATTAATATCCAGATTATGAAGCAGAAGGAAATATACCAGTAGATAAGTCTGATTTAGCAGAGCCAAGTGAAACATCAGGATAATAGACAGAAGATGAAACTCAGAAATCAGCGTTACTGTTCTGGAAACATACTGTATAGCTGAAGCGCAGCCCAGAAACCGTTTGACTAGGAGCTACAAACAGCAGACAGTGTTTGCAGCTGCTCTTTTCTCCTCCTCTGCTTTTTCTCCTGTCTCATAAGACAGTCTCGTTTATTGCAAGTATAATATTTGGCACAATACAAATTCTTGGTGCTTTTTAGAACAGAAGCCTTCAAAGATCAATCAGTGGAGAGTTAATTAGAAAGTTCTCTTTATAAATGAGACTCTTCTGCATTCTATACAGCAGAGTCTAAAAATAACAGGTGTCCTCTTTAAACAAATCTGCCTTCATTTTCTACCTCAAATCAGCATCATCTCATTTTTCCATCTAAATAAAGTTAGAAAATAGTTTAAAATCTTTTTCACTTTTATATAATTTGTTTCTTTTGTCATCCTGTAGTAGATTAATTTACATATTTATATTAATATATTTATGAATGAGCATGTACAAGAAAAACAGTCTCGTTTTTGCACTGGGTACAAAAGTAGTTGCTGTTTTTTCTGTTGTGCATTCTATTGCATGATGATGAACAGGATAAAAAGGCTGTGAGAGAGTTATATCTGTGTTTCCTGTACCTTGTCTTTTGTGTGAGATTTGATGGGGTAGGGTTCAGGGATGTTGCTGATGGTGGTGGGCCGATGGCGGTGCAGGGAGATACCAATGTTGTTCTCTGCCCAGGGAGCAGAAACTCCTGATCTATAGGAGCTGTAGCTGGGTTTGTAGGTGCTGTTGTGATCTCTCAGACTAGGTAAAAGCATCCCACTTTCGCCCGGTATACTTATCCCTGCATGGCTTGTAGGAACATTCTCCTCCATCCGAATGACCTCTATAGTCCTAGCAGCTGCCACTGTGCTTCTTTGCTGGTGCCGTTTACGTAGCTTGTAGAAAGCAATTAGCATAGCAGCAGCGAGCAGGGTAACCGCCACAAAGCAGCCAATGATAATTTTAGTTGTCTTCATGACCTCATCGAGACTGGCAGGTGGGCGCACTGTCACGCGTACGGTTGGCACGGAGACCTGCCTGGGAGTTTGAAGTAAAACGGTTGGCGTGGAGATAAAAACAGGTTGAAAGACGGAGGGGGAGGCGGTTACTGTTTTTGGCTTGATCACTTCCTGTGAGGTGGGCTCCACTTCCTCCACGGTCACTGTAGTGAAGTAACTTAAGTTAGAAGTGTTGAGCTCAGCCACAGTCACATTCAGGTAGGCTGAAGCGTTGGAGTTGCCAGCCATGTTGGTCACCATGCAGGTGTACACACCTGTGTCTGCTGGCAGCACATTGGAGAAGTTTAGTGTTCCGTCATTGAGCACTGATATCCGCGGGTGGTTAGAACCATGTGTCAGAACCGTTCCATTAGGCAAAAGCCATCGTACAGATGACATGGGGGCAGTATGACATCTTATCTCAACTACACGTTCAGCAGAGATGTTAAGGTCCCTTGGGGCATCCAGAATGAAAGGTGCTGAACACTGGAAAGTGCTCTGGTCCACTTCCACCAAATAACGCCCGCGTAGGTGAGCAGGAGTGTGGCAGCGGCCACAGCAGGTAGAGTTGGTGGGGATGTACTCCCTGAGCCACCAGGCCAACCAGACAACATCACAGTCACACCGCCAAGGGTTGTGGTGCAAATGAAGTTCCACCAGATAACTTAAGGGTGCAAAAAGGTCATGGGGTAAAGAGCTAAGGTTATTATGGGCCAGGTTGAGTTCAACCAGGGCCGTGACATCATCAAATGCATTTCTCTCTATTGTGGTGATTCTAGAGTTCATAATCCACAGTTTTCTTAGGGACTTCAAATCCCTGAAGGATCCAGGTTTGATCTCTGGGAAGTAGTTCTCTGACATCTCCAACTCCTCCAGCCCCACCAAAGGGCTCAGAACTGGCATTTCCCTCAAGTTACACATTCCAAGGTTTAGATATTTCAAGTTATATAATCCCTCAAAAGCACCTTCAGAAATATACTCCAGCTTCGTTAGCTCTCCCAAATCCAGCCGCATGAGAGAGGGAACCCGATTAAACACATACGACGGTATGCTTTCAATGGGATTGTTCCTGAGCCATAATTCCTGCAGTTTGGATAAGTACTCAAAAGCACCGCTTGGAATCACTGTCAAGCGGTTGTCAAATAGCTCCAGTGTGTTGAGGCTGTTGAGGCCGCTGAAGGCCCCTACCTCAATCTGACGAATGGAGTTCCTGCCCAGCTGCAGAACCTCCAGGTGGTGGAGATGTTGAAATGTGCCAGCTTCAATTGTCTCTATGCTGTTTTCCATCAGGTTTAGGTGCCGTGTGGTGGCAGGGATGCCTGGGGGAACTCGTACCAGGCCTCGTCTGGTGCACACCACCTTCACGAACTGGTTACCACAGAAGCAAATGGCAGGGCAGGTCAGCGGTCCGGAGGGGGCCGCGCACACACTCCACAATCGTATGATGAGATAGACTGCACAGAGCAGGGCTGTGTTCCAGGCACGGTGCACAGTTACCTGCCACGAGAGACTCATGATGTGACACGATCATAATTCAGCATGGTGTGGGGATTCAGCTGGGAGTGGAGAACAGTGGCCCTACCCCGGTTTGAGCGAGACACTGCATCTGTTTGCCATGGACAGTGCAGGATGCTGCTGCTGCATTGAACACAGAGAGGGAGAGATGAGGGGAGAACAGATGAGCAAAGAAATGAGAATAAACACATTAAAAAGGAAGACGCCTACCTCATTAGCTCAGCATGGTCCTTAATGTGATCCTTTATCATCACTGCAACTCTTTCAGCTAGTTCTTTTAGGAAAGTAAAGTAGATCACGATTAATGCAGAGAGAAGCAATTCAATGAAACTGTTCAAGGGGCCCAGTCAGCGAAGCAGGTGCAGGGATCCAGTTAGCTTGAGAAAAATTTCCTCTCAATTTTCCTGACTGTCCTTAAAGGATGACGCTGAACACCACAGAACAATTTTCACCAGACTCCATTTCTAAAGTACATGCCCAATTAAAGCCGAAGCAAAGAAGGGACAGGAAAAAGAAAAGAGGGGGTTAATATCCAAAGTATTCCGAGATTTGTCTTCCTGTCTTTATTCTTTTTCAGTTTGTCATTGTCCGCCCCACACAACACTCAGCTGATTAGCCGCATGTTGATGAATCCAAAACAGCTAGCAGATATACGCTGCAGTCATTCGTTTTGATTTTTTAACTCTCTCCTGTCTGTCGCTGTAGCAGCTGCAGGCTGCAGCGTGCACAGTTAGCAGTAACCCATCAGTTTCTCAGGAGGGGGGCTCGAGGGTGCTGTTGCGGGAACAGAAGGAGGGAGGGTGGAGGAGGATGAGGGAGAGTGGCAGAAACAGCAGCGCAGCAGGGTTAAAGCTCTCTCTATTCGTTGCTCGTTCACTTCTTGTGCTCTCTCTCTCTGACTTCCATACTCTTTCTTTCAGAAATAGAGGATTGATGCCATCGTGTGACGTGCAGCTGATTTTGGAGCGATGCCTCACAGAGGAATTCTGTAGCTTGCCCCCTCCCCCTCATATGCAGATTCTGTCGTATTCCTGTATTTTACGTGTCTTGAGGTAGTACGTTGTGTCAGTTCGCCTCAGGTTGGCAGCAGTCCTGCAGTGGGAGGCGAGCAGCACGTGAAGGAGAGAGACACACTCACACATGCTCGATCGTCCACCGTGACAGTGAGCAGTGGTCCTTATCCCCAGTGCTCAGCCCCGTCTCTCTCTCTCTCTCCCTCTGTGTGGCAGGCTTACAGGAGTCTTTCTCCTCTCGTCCTTCAGTAGAAACATGAATGTACTGATGACGTAGCCTCTGCTCAGAGCAGTGCATTGGTTTGATGCAGTCTTCTTGTGTATTAACACATTCCCCTCCTCCTCCTTAAGTGTGCCGTCTCTCTCTCTCGCTCTCTCTCTCTCTCTGTCTTTCAAACACATTCCTGATTCATTGTTCTCTCGACTTTTGACATTTGGCCTCCTGTTTTCTTTCTCCTTATTGTTTCTCCATCATCTTTTCTTGACACTGTTATTTAGAGAGGCTTTACCTCAGCCTCCCCACAACAGATTAAACTCGGCCTTTACAACTAAAACCTGTGAAATAAAACAGAGGCCGCAGTACAAGAACTGAGGTTATTTCACTCTGAATTCTCCCCTCACTGGTCATTATAACATGTTAAGCTTTATTAAATTAAGTATCTGCTCTCCTAAACCAGAGAAACACATTCCAGTTAAAAACCCCATCAGTTGGTATTTTAATTTATTTTAGGGTTAGAGTCACATCATTTCCCTCCTGGGGGGGAATATGTCATGTGAGGATTACTCCAAAGATTCTGTACTTACAAATATATAATATCATGTTTTCATAATTTAAATGGGATGCCAAGGGGCAGTTGTGGCCTACTGGTTAGTGAGTTGGGCTTGTAATCAGAAGGTTGCTGGTTCGATTCCAGCACTGGGGGGTTGCAACTGAAGTGCTGGAAGTGCTTGAGCAAGGCACCTAACCCCCAATTGCAGTAACGTGCTGCCCACTCTGTTGGGCTCTTCAGTCATGTGACTGTTTTAGCAGTTTTCCTGTTTTCTGTTATGACTGTATGGAAATAACTGTTGACCAAACACAATTAAGTGGATGTTAGTTTTTTAATTTATTTAGGTTATTATTATGGTTTGATACGTTTACAGGGTTCTGCTGTGTTGTCATTATTTGTTAATTAATCTCACTGTATGGTCAGATGCTGTCTTCATTTACCTGTCTAATCCAATCACTCTTCACAGGCACCTCCACAGAAAATAACAGTTTTAAATCCTCCAGATTGTCTTATCTTTTGCAGGGTCAGATGAAGAATCTGTTATGGAGATTTTGAACATGGGGGAATTACCCCAGTTTAACAGCTCTGCAGCTGAGCACCTTGATGTCCATGGTGTTAAAATCATTATGGAGGTCAAGGGTCAAGATGAAGCATGACAGTTTATCGAAGTGTCTGATGTGGAGCATTACAGCAGAGGGACGAGGTGAGAGTTACTCATGAAAGAGCAATCCTGATTGGTTAAATAAACTACCTTCAATTGTATTATTATTGTATTACCTTCAAAGTGTATTATGCTGTATTCTCTTTAACGATTACATTCAGTTGTTTACATTATCATCATTTACTTAATTGATGAATGGTCAGGGTGCTTTAATCACAAGCTGATATGTCACAGCAGGTGCTGGTCACGAGCAGAACCCGCAGGTGCTGGTCACGAGCAGAACCCGCAGGTGCTGGTCACGAGCAGAACCCGCAGGTGCTGGTCACGAGCAGAACCCGCAGGTGCTGGTCACGAGCAGAACCCGCAGGTGCTGGTCACGAGCAGAACCCGCTGTGGAGAGATTGTGAGTGACTGAAACTGACTCATGTCGATACACACTGGACTGCTGCTCCACATCTTCTGTCCTGTGCAGACTGATGTAGTGGCGGGCGAGAGGGGAGTGGCCTGTTGTGACATCACAGCACATTCAGCCTAAATAACGGTCAAGCTCTGCTTCTGTACTGCTGTGTAATTTTCTGATACACACTTCATGACAGTAATGTCTGCAGAGTGCTGATCATGCTCGGTTCTGTGTTCCAGTGAGGGAGGGGCTAGAGCGAGTTAAGAGGGAGTGAATGAATTGACTCTTGGCTATGAGACTGTGGATTCTCAGTGCTTAGCATAGCATGTTAGCACAGTGCTGGTCTCAGGACCTGTGATGAAATCCTTCTGCTTTCCTCACCCTCTGTGTTTTTGAATGGGTTTGATTTATTAGCTGTCTGGTCTTGCTCACCCTCCTTGACTCTGATCATGGTCTCCTGTAGATCTGTAGGTGTAGTTGAAAGACGAGGGTTAACCCTGTTATCCCTCTGTTAGCCCTGTGATCTGTGCTGTCTGACTTCAAATGAACTCTGTCAGTATCTGTTTTCACCTCTAACAATGAATCTCCAAACATACAACTGGCCGTTGTCCAGATCTTTCACAGAAAGATCCAAATGTCATTTTCTGTTCTGAATGTCGAGTGTAACAGTATATGAAATTACTAATTGTCAAAATGTCTTTGCCAAAGATGAGCTTGGTTTGTGTGTCATGAGAAGGGAAATATCATGAGGAATATTGTTTGCAGCACATGTAAAGGGGCATTTCATAATGAGACATCAGCTGAACAAATGACATTTTAAAGGTTATAGACAGTGTGAACAACATAAAAAAATTATATTTTATTTTCAAGTGCAAAAACATTATAAGTGGACCACAGGAGAGAAAAGTATAATACAGTGTGTTAAAGCTCTGTGTTCCAGCTGTAAGGTTTGCGCATCACATTTAAGTTCTCAGTGCAGCTTCATATATTGTATAGAATGAGTTGATAAAATTATGAATTAGCTTTTAAATAAACTGGTTTATCAGTTATCTGCACTTTCAAAATCGACCTGCATGACTCATTTAACACAAACTCTTTGTTTCAGACTGAATTTTTCATTTCTAAACAAATCTGTGAGCTTGTTCATAGCATGAAGCAGTGACCCTTCATCTTCTGTTTTCATTCTCAAAGACTGAAGTCTGACTAATCGCATTTGCCATTTTGATTTCTTCACTGATTGATTTTTGCATGTGTGAATACAAACTCGCTTCATGTTGATTAATGTGTTTGTGTTATTGTGTTATTTGATGAACTCATGTACTGTTTCAGCAGATGAACGCTGTGGTCACAGAAAGCAGCAGAACTCTGCTTTCAGCTGGTATTGAATCTTCTGTGTAATTGGTCCCCACAGCTGGTGCTGATAGCAGTAACAGGATGAATTGATCATGTGTGATTACTGTACAGGTCTCCAGCAGATCTTCTGAGAAAGTCCTATTGCCTATCAGCCTGTGAACAACAGCTTGCTTATTAGTGCCATTTTTATTATTGTGCTGTGAAATTAGAGTCATTTTTACTATGTATATTATATCATACTTATCATACTCATTAAAACAGATTAGCATTTATTGAAATAACACTTATTTTGTAAGTGTAAACCTCACCAATTGTGTTTTTGTTTTCTAGACATTTTTTACAGAACAATACAATTAAACTACTTTGGTTTGAACTGTAGAGCATTATTATACACAGTGCTTGATTTTCTGTGAGCTTTGTTCTGTAGGTAGTTTGAGTGTTTTTAAACTACAGACTTACACAGACTTGTTGATGAAGGATTGTATGGCTTCATGTAGTTTCTGCTTTATCATGTACTCTCAGAGTCTGCAGGGTGGCTGTTTACAGAGTGATCACTAGAAGATTCTGGAGATTCTAACACTGTGTTAAGGGCTATGATCAGACGTGGTGTGTGTTCATTATGGTATCATCGTCTTTGAAGGCTAATGCTAATGTTGGTGCTGTAGATTATGGCAGTGATGTGACAGCTGCCAGTCAAATGTGAACTGTAGCCCCTCACCCTAACATAACCCTGCCAACCGTATATAATTTTCATTATGTTTCATTATTCGTCTATGCTGCATTTATGGCCAACCACGTTTGCTTTCTGCTGTTCCTGTGTGCAAACGGAAGTGAGGGAATTTCCCATGAAACAATCTGTCTCAGTTTCAAGGATCCTTTTAAATTCACTCTTCACTTACACAAATACTACATTTGCATGCAGAACTGAGATTGGACGGTTGCAATTAACATTCTGGTAATGTCTGAATTCATTATCCTGGTGCCGCTGTGCCAGTGATTTGCAGTAAAAAGAGACTTTGTCAGTGTGTGATGTTGGGTAGAGATGTTCATTATAGCTGCACGAGACCCTGATGCTCTCTGACACAATCACTCAGTGTGAGTGATTTCAGACAACAAACTTTCCTTCTTTGTTCTCAGGTAGTTTAAACTCAATCAGCGGTTTCAACATTAGTTGAGTGAAAAGTCACAAATGAAGAGTGAAGTTAATGAAGTAAACATTGACAGATAAGGGACAGAGTTTGCTGTTAATTGAAGAGTCTGCAGTAAAACATCTCTCTGATGTGTAAGACATATACTGAACACTCATATGATGAAGCTTCAGTATGACAGTTTGAGAGATTTGGTCACGTATAATGTTTGTTTGATTCATTTGAAAGGGTTTTTAATGCAGATAACGATGCTTGTAGACTTTGGTAGGGATTGGTTTTTGACATTGAGACATTGATATGCAGAACTTATAGAGGAAGATGAGGAAAGAAAGGAAAATTATCTTTGTAATTACATTTAAAAGAAGGAGATTGTCTCTCAGAAAGAGCATGATGTTTCTCAGTGTATTGTGTGGATTCTGGACTACAGCTACAGAGAAGCTGAGAGAGTTGAGATGAGTGGAAATGATGAGTGGTGAGGCTGAATGATCATGTACACTGGAGGTTCTGACCTCGGTTCTAACCCTCGGTGCGGTTCTGGATGGAGGTGTTGTGGGTCTCTGTGGAAGAACAGCATTCAGCAGATTAAACTCAAGTCAGTAGTGGTGTGTGCTTTATTAAGTGTTCTTTGAACAGCTTCTGGAAAGAGGTGATTAAGTTTTGAAAATATACTGAACAAATAGGAATTGATCTCATGCTGGAGATGAAAACAGCAGCAAAATACAAATATCAGCTCTGCAGCTGTAATCAAACATTTCAGTACAAGATTCAACACAAGCCAGATGACCTCTAATAGATTTGATTACAGGATTAAAGATGATTGTATTGATCCATAAGTCACGTTCATGTAACAGCTGAAGCACTTTAAATTCCTGCAGGAGAGCAGAGCAGGTATGTATGGAAGTGTGTCTTGTTATCAGACAGTGTTATCCAGTTTCAACAGAACTGACAGGTGTCAGTATTTTACCTACTGATCCACTGAAACACATGATACAGTGCCGATGGTCTTACAGTTGTGTTCATAAAGAGGATTAAAACAAATTGTGTTATTCATCTTGTTTCACATACATACTTTACTCAGTGCTGTTAGTTAAAGTATCTAGAGATCTGGAGGTTTTGTTGGTTAAGTCGTTTAACTGGTGAGATCCAGAGAGAATATGTCACTTTAAACTGATTAGATATATACAAATCACCCCCGGTTTAAATAGCCAATCACACACTAGTCCTGCAGGGACTGAACCAATCCAATACCTGATGTTAGTATTGATCTCTCCTGCAGAGATCATCATTCAGGCTTTAACATCTCCCTGAAGATTAGTTGGAGTAACAGGTTATCCAAAATCACTACACAACACTGCATCACATGAAATAGACTCAAACCATCAGACCATGTAGCATGTGTGTTCTGAGGGGCAGTGGTTGCTGCTGTGGCAGGGGTCACACTGTAGGGAAGGGGTCACACTTTTTAAATCTCACACTCTCAGACTGTCTGTGACAGTGGCCCTACAGTGAGTCTTTGGGTCTGTTTTGAATGGAGGTAAATCTGCTGTCATCTTCAGAAGGACGGTGATTAAGTTATTTGAGTGTGAGTAAACAAATGAAATGAAATGGCTGGAGACATCTGCTTCCTTCTCTGTCTAAAAATCCATTAAAGCAAAACGCCTTTGTTCTGAATCCATCTCTCAGTTTATTGTTGCATGCAGAAAGCGCAGCATGAAGTCGCATCTGTTCTATTGCGATGTGCTCTCGAACTGAGATGTGTGCCTGGCTGAGTGCAGAACCTAGAACTTTATTAGGGAAATGAACTGAGTAGTGTGGTTCAGCTAAATAATTTAACCCTGAGTAAACTGGGTTCCAGTGTGAATGATCACTTTAGCCTGGGGAAGGTTCATTCTCAGTGAGGTCATTGATTTTAGTGCTGAGTGAGTGTGGGCTTGTTCTTGGGGACAGTGTTTGTGTCCGCACAGTTCCAGACCTTTTTGTGACCTTTTCTCTATAATGAATATTTCACTAGTTAATATATTCAGGCCTTGCGAGACACAGATTACTTAGTAATGCCCTGAACTAATGTTAGTAAATCCAGTGTTTAGTTGTGGGTGTCTGAGACTGACACTAAACCAGTTGGCAGTTGTTATAATGTCCAGCTTAATGTATTAGCAGTAACACAATTACAGCCCATTACTGCCAGCACACTGTTGCTGTGGATACGATCAGATGTTGAACTTTAGAGTGATCACACACATATAATCAGACTCTTTTTCCACAGGGATATTGTCTCAGTGTCTCTGCTGAAAGCTGTTGGAGGTAATTCCAGTTACATGGGAAAAGTCATCTTTCCTGTGAGGAAGTTTATTACTAATGGAGGAGTTTGACTGTGTCTGTGACGTTCCCAACAGTAGAGAAACATATTAAAACATCAAGCATAAACTGAAGCAGCTCAGAGCTCTTACCAGCAGCTGATCAAACCACAATCTTATCAAACTGTTTCATCTTCCAGAAACATATTAAAACATCAAGCATAAACTGAAGCAGCTCAGAGCTCTCACCAGCAGCTGATCAAACCACAATCTTATCAAACTGTTTCATCTTCCAGAAACATATTAAAACATCAAGCATAAACTGAAGCAGCTCAAAGCTCTCACCAGCAGCTGATCAAACCACAATCTTATCAAACTATTTCATCTTCCAGAAACATATTAAAACATCAAGCATAAACTGAAGCAGCTCAGAGCTCTCACCAGCAGCTGATCAAACCACAATCTTATCAAACTGTTTCATCTTCCAGTACTGAATTACATCAAGCGGACTTTTGGCATCGGTACAAAACCAGCAAAGCCTTTCTGATATGATCTATGCTGAATGCTTTTCTAAAACTTCACTCTTGTTGTTTGTTGCTCCACTGAAATCAGTTCAGTCCACAGGATGAGTTTACATGATGATGTTCCCGCTGTGTTCGCTGTATGTGGAGAAGGTATGGAAAGTGTTTCTGCATTAATTAGAAATGTGAATAGACGTCTTTCACATTGAAATATTTTGATGGATAGTTGCACCATAAGTGTACCAATTTCTTCATTGCAATAAATATAATTGCACATATTTGCAATAATACCATGTATTCAGTATTAAACATGTCTGACATTTGTTCTGTGTTTTATTTGTCATTATATGTAAAGCTGCTTTGAAGCAATGTAACATTGTAAACAGCGCTATAGAAATAAATAGCCTCAACACCTTCAGGCAACAAATCAATAAGAGGAAATGACTATAATTCTGAAGTTTATACTGTTATCAGAACAGTGTTATTTATAAATAATGAGGTTTCACATGTACTTCTGGTCTCTGAGTTGCACTTGTATTTGCACATCAGGGTTTCTGTGGCTGTGATTCTGCTGGACCGAGAGATCATTTCTCTCTGTCAGCTGCTGAAGTAACAATTTCAGTCAGTCCTGTCATCTCTCTCTTTCAGCTCTCTTCTTTCTCTCTCTCTCATGATGTAATTCAAAGTAAAAACTGACAAATGGTTACGTGGTTTGTTTTTTGGTTCTGGAACAGCAGGCATTTTAAAGCTGGCAGCAGACTGTACAGAGAAGTGAGAATCAGTTGGTTGTTATAAGTGGTTAATCATTTAGTTAAAGTGTGGTTTTGTTAGGCATCACTGTGAAGATTAGTGGTGCCTTCTAGCACAGTGAAACCTTGTTCAGTTGAAGATAATTATGTATGATGGACTCAAATGAGCTGGAGAAAGCAGGATTTAAAAGAACATGAAGTAGAATTGATGCGACTAGAATTGTACCATTTCACCATGGCAGCTGTGACATCACAAGCTGTGGCTTTTCTGACTCTTAATGAAAGTGTGTGTGTGTTTAATCACCTGTGTTCAATTGACTGTCGTTCAGTTCTGTCAGTGGATTGTGGGATGTGAAGATGGATCAGGATTATAGGATGGAGAGACTGCACATTTATCTGAAGACAGAATGAGATGAACAGGTGGGGTGGCAGCAGTGTGAGGGGTGCAGTGCTGAAAAGCATAAATGAGATTAAATTCTTCCCCCAGAAAAGAATGAAAATGTACTAAAGCTCATTAAAGCTATAGATTAAAGAGGTTACAGTAGCCCACTAGCTTTTAATGTTAAATGTACACAGCTGCAGAAAATTCATCTTTGGCTTTGTGTATTAGTTACATGTCGAGCCAGTCTTCTTTATTCCACATAAACTTTTATATCACTTATATTATTCTGCAGTCTCACGTTTCATTATTAATGTGTGGACAGAGTTTACAAGTTCATTATCTGCTACTTTACTACAAAAGCAGCGTTACACACAATCATTTTTGGAAGTTTTATAGGCTTGTAGAGAAATCATAACAGTGGGCAGATTTTGTGCCCAAATGACAACAGAGGTGTTTTATAATGTAAATCATGTAGATACTTTCTGACCAATAAAACTAATAATTGGACAACTTAATGAAAACAAAACAAGTCCAGTGAGACTCTGCGGGTGGTTTCTGGCTTCAGGTTTCTTTAGTGTCTGTCTCTCTGCTTCTGTTGTCTTCCTGACATGAAGACTAAACTTTGTTGTGGGTTTGGTGACACCTGAAGGCTGATGGCCTCTAAAGTGTTTATTATATATATATTTATATTCTCGTCTCTCATCCTGACAGTCACACAATCATTGCAGTAGCCTCTGCAATCTTTTGCAATCTTTTAAGGCAAAAGAAGCAAGTCGTTTTGATCTGTGATTTATCTAAATATTGTGCGCTGTGAAAATCGTGTCATCTCAGAAGGTGTCGTGTGTTGTAAGATGTTTTTAAGTTAGACGTGTGTCCTCTATCTCTCTCTTTCATTTTGTCTCCAGTTCTTGGAGGACATGAGAAGAATTGAAACCTCTTCCATTTTTAGCTGTTGCAAATGTCTCCGGAGGGTCTCTCGGCATCAAACCTGGGTTTGTAGAGTGGAACTTCTGTAGAGTGCAGTCTGAAAAATATGTAAACCGTGACACTTTCTGTACAGACCTTGAGCAATGTTAATATTATCCTCCTTCATTTCCTGCCCATCAGTGCTACACATGTAAATACATCTGTCTACACCGGTTCAATGCCTGTTTATTAGTCTGTGACAAACATTTATATAATTTATAAAACTTTACAATAAGTTTCCATTATTTAACATTTGTTAATACATTCAATAACAATGGACAATATATATTTTATAGCATTTATTTACCTGTGTTAATGTTAGTTAATGCAAATACAATTGTTTATTTTTGTTCATGCTTAAATTCTAATTAGGAATGTGACTATTTCTAAATTCTGTAGAATTTATTGTTAAGTATTGTTAATTATTAGTCCATTAGTTTATTGACCAGGAAAAGAGGTGTGTTAGTGCAGTTTATTGTGAATGTATAAGCAGCTCATCTCTGAGCTGAGGCAGTGAGCAGGCATACAGCCACACCAGCTGTCTGGAGTGATGCATGATGGGAGATGAGAATTACTTCAGTAGCACATCCTGCAAAACAAAAACAACAGCACAGCCGTGACACTAGGCAGGAGTATGTGGTGGCCCCTCAGCTTTTTGGGAGGCCAAATATGTCTCAGTGCTCACAAGTACACACTTTCTTTAGTGGCCACACTGCTTAGGTGGTGACTGTTTGTTTTTTGTGTAAGCACTGGTACAATCAGTACACATATATGTTAAGCAGTTTGCACATGCTGTGTACAAACTTTTATCAAAATGCTTTTATCAAAATGGTTGTATAATATACTTTCCCAAGTAACATAAGTGATTTATACTGTGCATTTAAAGAAGGGATCTTCTTTTTTTTGTTTGCTTGAGAAGCTGCTCTGAAGTTTATTCCACCTTCTGCACATGAGAATCTGTGTCCATTTATATTTATGAATGTACAAGAAGAGGAGCACTATTCATACTGTTGTTACTGTTTTAAATTCATTTCTCTGGGTCTGGACTGTGTTTCTGCGAGAGATGGGGAGGGTTGCTTAAGTTATAGAGGAGATCATGACTTGAGTAGTTAGATGATCACTGTTCCTTACAGCTGAGCACAGCAAGAGTTTCATCAGACGTGATTCTCATTACATCTGTCACTGCCGTATAATCCATCATATGTCTGCAGTGTTGTGTATGTAGCAGTAGCTCATCTCTTTCATCATTTCATCAGAATAACATCACAAGCGCTGTATAGACCCCGTATGGATGCCACTGTACCGTTCTCTTCAAGACTGAACGTTCATTATCTGCACAGAGAAGGGCTTGTGTAGGGTCTCATTCTGACTTCCCAAAGTGCTAGAACACTAGCATGCACACATGCATTCTGATATGTTAATGCTGTGCTCTTTGCCGCATAGCATGCCTGCAGAAACATGCAGTTCAAGAGCATGTGTGTGCATGTGTTTCATTGCAGCATGCATGAATCTTTGTAAGTCACAGCACTAAACAATGAGGTACGAGGTTCTATGAGTCAGTACAGATTAAATGTACAGTCTGTGTTTCACCTAGGGATAAAATAAGTGTTAAAACATCATTGCTTTGTGCCTTGAGGTATCCTAAAGTCTTCATGGATGCTGCAGATGTGTTTCTGCTGAGCGCTCTGTACTTTCTTTTCTGTTTTATTAAAAACATACACTGTTGATTTCTGTCTTGAATGAAATGTTTTGCTGGCTGACAGCTGTACTGATGACATCATTAGTCAGAACTGCTGCATGGTTTATTTGAGGTCCCAGAACACTTTAGTTCAGTGTCATTTCTCTGCAGTTTGATTTAGCTGTCTGAGGTTGTTTGTGCTGGAAGATGAAGCTGGGAGACAAAAGTCGAGATGAAAGGACATCTGTTGTTTGCGGTCCAGAGCTGAGTCTTCACAAATGATGATGTGTACATTTCCAGCTGCTTGCATGACCCCCCTGTGCAGTTTTAATGTATAATGTACTGCTAAAATGTCTGTCCCCTCTTAATTACTAGTGCACTTTTGTATGCTCCTTTTGTTGCTTTTGAAACTGAGCTGTGCTCAAGCCCTCTGGCTCAGAATGAGCAGCTCCTACTGAGCTGAGAACCCACTGAGTGCTGAGATAGATTAGCAAATCGGACTGAAATCTGACCCATTCACTGCGTGATTTGCATATAAATACGTATTTGTGCATATAAATATGTTTTGCCCTCAGAAGTGTGTACTACAGCTGTGAAGTGTGTCACTCAGGGGTGTATTGGTGTTTAACTACAGATGGAAAGCTAATCACTGACCCACTGCTTGTGAAGCTGTGACTGTCTCCTGTTCTGGTCAAAACAAATGAGCTGTATGTGCATCTGTGTATAACACAGGTGAAAAAATGAAACCCAGAAACACAGTTCATATACATGTAACAGTTGTGCCTGTGCAGTCTGCATGTGTCTTTATTTTGACATAGTTACAGTCACACTTTGACCTTTTCAATATAAATACTAATATCTAATAATACAACATCTAATCTTTGCTTGTACGCATGAATTTAATCAGATATTACATTACAGAACCATATTTCACTGTATATTGAAGGAAAATGTTTATGATAATATAAAAACAAAAAACCCAAGCTAACCCTGTGTTTGGTGTTCAGGGGCACTGTGATAACACTGTGATTACACATTGAGTAAGACAGGAGAAAATTCTTAAATTCACTCTCTGAGGATCTGAAACCTTCAGGCTCTTAAAACCAAAATATTTACTTTTGATTTTAACTCGTGCAAGTAAACATTTTACAGTACAAGCTAAATATAGACACTCTACAAATGCAAAACAGGCTGAAAACAGTCTTTGTATTCTGTCCTTATATAAATAAGAGTTAATCCATGTTGTCACTCTTTACTGGTGAATGGTTAGTTTATTTCATCGATTCTAATGCTTTGAACAGCATGTTTGCATCATAAGTGCATTAAATGTATAGTAGTAGATTTTAGTTCACCTGAAAATTAATATTTTGAAATGAATCATTTTCTCAACGGCATGAAGATTCTTCAATCATTATCATTTCCTGAAAGAATGTTATATAAGGACTGAATGTTCTGTATTGGCCGGGTGATTTCTTAAAAGCCTTAAGCTGTTTGACTAACAAAGAGGTTTTGAAAGCAGAAAACTGAAATTCTTCAGAGAAAGCTCATCTCTCATATAGAGTTTCAGAGATGTTTCAAAAGCGTTTTTTACCAAAGAACGCCTTTCAAAAATGTAGCCTCACACAAGCTCAAAACATCAGAGAAGTTCACACTGACACTTTTAGCATGTTGAGTCTGTGTTTTTGACCCGCATGTCTTTGTGGGGGGGTGTTAATAGCCAAAGACTGTTCTTGGCAGCCATATAAACATTTTTCAAATATGTTGTTTTTTCTTGTTTAGACAGCAAAGCATTTTAAGTTGCATTTAGATGAAGCTAAAATAACAACAGTTGTGGTGTACAGTGTGTGAAACTCTCAACATGAGTGTCGTGAGGTAAAGCCATTAACTTCATACATTCTCCACCAATAGGAAGAGAGAAGCTCGATGACCTAGTTCTGATCTGATGGATAAGCTGTTAATTAGTGGTGCTTCATTCAGACAAACTACATCTTATAGGTGATCAGTTTGTTTAAAGAAAGCAGAACGAGCAGAACAAACACGTCATCTGTCACACTGACGTTTCTTCCCTGTGTTGACAAGCTGTCAAATCTGAACTCCTGGAGGCATAAAATTGACTTTCAGTCTTGTTTCAGTATTAATATGATAATTATTTAATTAGCATTCATTTTAAGCTAATCAAGCGTGTGTGCCTGCGAGCACAACAGTGCTATAAAAGTGTCAGAGCAGAACTGTAGACGCAGTGCAAGAGATGAGACTGCAGCTCTGTATGTGTGTGTGTGTGTGTGTGTGTGTAGGTGTTTGTTCTTGCAGCATCATCAGAACAGCTTTTAGGAGCTGTATTTGTAGCATGCACATCAGATGGGTTCTGTGAAACACTGTGAACTGAAGTACACAAGCTGTTTAGATGCCTGTCTGCACTCCATCCCTGCTTCCAATAAGACAGCACAAGAACAGTGTCAGTGTTTCTCAACAAACTTTGGGGCCTCAAGATTACAGCCTGGCTGTCACTCGGGAAAAAGACGTTTAACTGTGAGCGTTTCTCTCTGCATGACAGTCCAGCTCATTTTAACAGCGCATTAAAGATGAAACGTTCCTGGTTCTCTAGATGAATGCCTGAGGTAGCTGTGCAAGCTGCTGTACAGTGTGTCATTCACTAAATGTAACAGTACAGTATGATCATCTTTAATAATGTAGCTGAATAAGTTTTTAATATCCTGGTTATGTAACACTGTTCCAGGTTTCTCATTACTGGTTAACACACTTTATTAGAGAACAGACAGCTGTAAGTACAGCAGTTAGACGACTGTTCATGCAGGTATGGTGACCTAAATGATGGTATTACATAAATATATACTTTTAATGTACTTTTTTATGTACAGTTTGTTGGGCAGCTGTTGGCTGCTTTTCCTTTCTTATCCAATACTGATCTGAAAATTTATATTTGTCTAAATATAAGTTAAAAAACAAGGCCTTCAAATCAAAGTTTTTTTTAAGTTCACAAGATAGTTTGATAAGCTTGCCAAGATTGCTACAGTACATTTTTAATTGTAGGATTATTGTTTACCTGTAGCATTTGCCATTTTGTAATTAGCGCAGAGTACTGTTATATAATACTGTTATATAAATGTCCTTCCACATCGCCTCGACTGTAATTAGCTAAAATTCCCCGGGGGTTTGGCCATTAGAAATCTCTGTTGAGTACCAGTGAAATGCTGAGCAGTGCTTTGAAATGTTCAGTGTCATTTTCAGATGTAAGCAGAACTCTGTTTGCTCTGTACGGTTTCTTGGCAGTTGCTTGTTTCAATGCTGCTTTAAAAGTAACACTTTGATTGGTGATCTGAAAGTTTGGCCTTCTGGATGTCTGCCATGAGAACTCATCTTTTATTCCAACTGCTCTGAGATCAGTTCTGAAATTTCACACACAAAATGTAGGTGTGGATTTTGTTTGCCAGGAGAACACCAACTCAAACTCCCCACAAAAACACAGAAAACTAATATGTCAAACGAACACTTTTTCTTCTTGTACTCTTGTTTTGAAGGAAAGAGTTTGGCAGCGTTTCTAACATTTGATGCATGTGACCCCAGAAAATGATGCCTCAGCTTTTTTATTTGCTTTTAATTTCATTGCATGATGGTGTGCCAGTTGGTTTGAATCGCACATATGGTGTTTGTACAGCAGTTTCTCTGATGCTCAGTGGAACACAGATCAGAGGACACCTCACTATCAGAATGATGTTAAGTTCAGCCGTTTGCTTATGGTAGCATGATTCCAGCCTTCCATTACTTAGAATTAATTGATTGTATTACAATAGAATATTACACTTGTAAATACTAAATGTGTGTGTGACATCACTTCCTGAGTTTGTTTGTTTCTGCTTCCTACCATGGTGAGTGTATACAGAAAAAGAAGAATTTATGATGCATGTTCTGTCCCAAAGATAGATAGCTGGAGGGAAGGAGAGAGATTGAGGGAGGTTGGAGGTGAAGAGTTCAGCCTGTAGGAGGAAACGGAGTGTGTTCCGGGTTTTCCTTTTAACAACTTTTTAAATCTTTATTTGTTTTTAGCAGTCTAGCTGTAACTCAGCAACCACTGCATGTGTTTTTCAGTGAGATTTATTTTACTGCTGTGTCAAATTGCCACATACATACAGCTTGTGTTGATACTGATGTCCCCCAAAATCTACAAAATATGTTTGTAGCTTTAGTGTTGATAAGCTGTCTGACTGCAAAGACAAAACTCCAGAAATAGCTGTGTGATACACGTGGCATCTTACAAATGCTGCATGTCTTACAACACTGCATACTGCAGCAAACGATGAAAACAAACATGAGATCAGCTCGTACATACACACCCAGAGCTGTTATAGTGAGTACAGTAAGCTCCCTTCTGAGTTACTCAGATCTGTAGTCTAAACAGAGATTGTGTGTGTGCCTGTGTGTGCGTGCGTGCCTGTGTGTGCGTGCGTGCCTGTGTGTGCGTGCCTGGGCATGTGTGCCTGCGTGCATGTGTGCGCCTGTGTGGGTGTGTGGGTGCGCCTGTGTGTGTGCGCACCTGTGTGGGTGTATGTGCTGTGTGTCTGTCTCTCTGTGAAGCTGACCTAAAAGAGTGAAGGAAGGAGAGAGACAGAAAGAGAGAGTGTTCATATCTCTCCTCCATCTTCAAATCAAGGACACGGCACACACTGCTGATGCGGCCGTTGCCATGGAGACTGGCTCTGTTGTCTTGGGCATTGCAGGGATTCCAGGTGATAAAAACGCAGCATGAGCCACACCAGGCTGAATTAACCTTTGACCCTTTGCTGTTTTGGTTCAGCAATATCAAATAATACGGGTGTGTGTGCTGCAGGGCACAAGTCACATGGAATTGTTTATTTTATAAAGTAAATGCTCATAAATACTTCCATATGAACGCAAGAATAACTAAAATAACAACAAATGATGACGTTAAGAGCATGAAAACGCGCTTGTCTGTTAAACAAAAAATATTAGTTGCTTTTAGCAAAGTATAAAGTAAGAATTAGTTTAAAGAATGACATGTTTTGTGAGATTTACTCATATACTCATTACCAGGAAACCTCTAACTAAAGATTACACTGACTGTTTTGTGATTGTGAGATCCGCGTACACCGGCCATGCGACACTCTGTGCGACACTCTGTGCGAGACTTTTTTGTTTCTTATGTATTTGTTTATCTCAATCAGCTAAAAATTTTAACTAGTTTTTTTTGTCCAGGGAATCTGTATTATCTTTCAGCATCTCTTCATGTCTTCAGTGTTGAGACGTGTGAATCATTCAACACGTGTCCTCACTTAAACTAGCTAACAGCTCCTCAGACAAAAAACCATGTGCTCAGCACAATGGCAAACACAAGCGAGTCATTCTGTCAGAATGGAGCCTGTATTGTGCATCTCTCTTCATCTCTCACTGAAATTACACTGTGGAGAGACGCTATTAGAAACAATTAGGAGCACTAAACTATAATTATGCTTTAACATTGATGAAAAGTGTCATCAGTGTCATCAGTCTGTAGGACGAGAGAAATAAAGAAAATTCAATTGTTCAGTCAGTCCTAAATGTTTGTTAATAGTGGAAGTACAGCCCACTTCTCAGCTGATAATGAATTCCTCGTTCAGTATAGTGTGTGTGCTGAGCTCTGTTGTGTGTGTGTCAAATTCAGTCCAGAGCCTGTTTGTGTTTACTACACAAATACAACAGTTGATTCTAATTCTAAGCCCTCTAATTCATGTATCTAAGCAACATGAAAGCCACACAGCGTAGCATCTCATGATGACGAGTATAGAGACGATTTACAAAAGAGAGAATGATTTAATAATCAGTTTTATTTCTCTCATTTCTACATGTCTTATTTCTCCCAGGACAGATCTCATCATTTCTCATCACAGCTGGGGTTCTTAATCAGACCATTACATCAGCAGTTCCAAATTACCCACAAAACCCTTTGAGCAGGAAGTCAAGCCCTCAGTCCCAGAGGAAACCGCATCCAGCAGTATGTAGTCCTCGCCTCCATCCAGGTGATCTCAGCTGAGGACACTACAGTGACAGTCTGCTAATTGCTTTCTGCTACAGTCAGTGTAGAGCAGAACTTCATCTGTGAAACTCTGTGCCATATTTGCGGGACAAATATTGCAGAGGACAGCACAGTTACTCGCATGAACGGCACGTTCATGTCATACAATCATGTAGAGAAGCTCTACTGCACTTACACCCTGTGATTATATGAAGCGCAGCCTCCTCACACAGCACAAACCTCACTGCAGTGCGAGTTTTGCACTCATTCAAAATCGTATTTTCTTCTGGATTGTTTTTGCCTTTATGAAATGAAGCAGGATTTTGCCTTCTCTGATGTGTGATCTGTGTTTGATGCCGTGGGTCAGAATGACAGACGCACTCTGGTTATTTGTGCTGGTCTGTTTGTTGACTGATTTGTGTGGCATTATTCACTGATTCTATTTGAGAGCTCTACAGCAAGAGTTACAGCATTCACTCAAACACTTCAGAGCAGGAGGATAACACAGGGTTTATGTCCTGGCAGGACATATAAACACAAACAGGCGCTCAAGTGGACACTTTTAGTGGGATGTTGTTTGTGGGCCTCATGTGTATCTCTGGCTCACATTCAAACCAAGAAACTGACTTTAATGAGAGACACTGTAGCAGAATGAAGGAGTTTATGATGTCTCCTGCTCTCCGGTTCTTTCTGCTCTCTCTCTCTCATTATCACTGTCATATGGGGCACACACACATACAGCAGAATGAAGTGTAATACCTTTTTCTGTGGAACACAAGAGAATAATTTTGAAGTAGTTTTATTATACAGACTTACGACCATTTACAGTGACTGTCAAACTAAGGAAAAGATAAAAGCACACTGTACGAGAAGTCAAGAGATAATTGTGCACAGACTGCAAAAAAAACAGACTGCATGCACCCTAATTCAATTCATTTTTATTTATATAGCACTTTTTACAATGTTACATTGCTTCAAAGCAGCTTTACATAGAGAAACAGAATAATAATAATAAAAACACAGAACAATATACAGCTGTGTGGATGTGTGTGTGTGTGTGTGTGTGTGTGTGTGTGTGTGTGCCTGACAGAAACAGCAGGCAGAAAAGCACATGTTGGCACACAACCAAACACTTTTTAATTTACTTGTGAAGCCTTATTGAATTTCACTTTAAAGAATAAACAGTTGCTGATGACAAGGTTATAAAGATGATTCTGTGTTTTGTTCTGTGTTGTATTGTTTTCTTTGTGGTTTGTTTAGAATAGCATTCTACTGTACTGTTCTTACTGTTGCTGCAGTATGTCGTGTGTGTACAGAGCAGAATGCAGATTATCTGTGTGCATGTAAATACACTCTACAAAGTGTGCAGGATACAGCAGAGCACACAGCATAATGATGCATCCCTAATACATACTGTGGACTTATTATTTATTATAGATTCCTTATAAAAATACTTCATTACAACACAGCTGTGTTTGTGAAATGGTGTTGCACAACAGTGGTATGGTGTTGGTATTGTTTTACTTCCTGTGTCATAAGTTAAGTGTTTTCCTGCTGTGTGGAGTCTGTGTGTTTTGATTGGACGAATGATCCTCATATTTCGGAGGTGGACACATCATAATGATGTGCTGGTGATGGATCCTGAGGAGGGGAGGATCTCTCTGCCTGTCCGAACAGCAGATTTATGAATTCTCTCCTTAAAGAGCTCTGTGCAGGTGGACAGAGGCCGTTAAAGTGCTGAGTCTTCATCAGGTCCATTAGAGTCTGTCTCTCACTAATAGAGTGCAGTATGCTGTTGTCATACAGATGTAGCACTCTGTGTTAATCAGATGCAGTGGAAGAGACACTGCAGTTAGTGGCTCGTCATTGGGCTTGTTTAGAGTTTGTGTACATGTGTACATGCTCTGGGTATTGTGTGACCAGTGAGGACAAGCTCTAAGATCTATTATAATAATATTATAATGTGTTGTTACAAATACTGTAATGTTTATATCTCACAGTAAGCAGATATCTTTGGTGTATGTCTTTTATTAGTTGTATGTTTAAAGGGTTTGTTTACCCCAAAATTATAATTCTGTTGTCATTAATT
Organism: Botia almorhae; assembly: GCA_036877575.1. NCBI lineage: Eukaryota > Metazoa > Chordata > Actinopteri > Cypriniformes > Botiidae > Botia > Botia almorhae. Next base: position 54,274 of record JAZGTJ010000678.1, on the reverse strand, counting down.
CACCCTTTCATTCCAAACACATATGATTTTCTTTTTATTGTGATTATATAGAAGTTTGACACAGTGACTAACATACTGTTCAACATTTCCTTTAGTGAAAAATGAAAAAATGACTAAAGAATTTCTTTAATTCTAACTAATAAAAAAACATTTTTCCTGTTAATTTGTTACTAATAAAGACACCTAATTTAAACTCTCAAAGCACAGAAGATAACGAATACATTTTTAAAAATGTATATTTAAGAAAAATCTGACCATGTTCTCAAACAGCATGAAATAATAAATCACAAAGATGAATAAGTATATTAGAACATGTCAGGTTGTTGTGTGAGTGATTTACTGTGACAGTAAACAGTGTGAAGGTGTTTGCTGCCAGTTTCTGCTGCACGACGTGATGTATTCTCCTCTCTTCCTTTTATAAATGAGGCATAATTCTGTCTGTCATATGTTTAGCTAAACGCTAAGTTAGGATGTGACACTGGAGGACAGCGCTCTTCTCTTTAGCTTTCCTGTAGCTCAGTGGTTAGAGCATGGCGTTAACAACGCCAAGGTCATGGGTTCGATCCCAGGGATTGCACATACTGAATGTATAGTGATCAATGTATAGTATAATGCAATGTAAGTCGCTTTGGATAAAAGCGTCTGCTAAATGTAAAATGTCCTCTACCTTTAAAACATCATCAATATTCCTCAGGCAGGCTGCTGCGATGGGCGCCTCTAATCCTGCTTCAGCTCTTCATTATCATCCTGCTGCTAACCACATAAATGTGTGAGTTTGAGTTTTATTTGAGTTTTACAGTGCTTGTGAGGAGATATAGATATTTCACAATATTACCTTTGACTGCAGCTATAGCAGAAACTCTAAATGACATAATTGTCCTCCAGTAATACTGTTATGAGGTTGCCACTCTTAAAGATTTTTACATTTGCTTGTTTACAAACATCTGAAGGCAGACAAATAAAATAAATAAAATAGAATAGCCCGGGGTTTAACTAAAGTCATGGAGAAATGACAGTCAAGCACCCTCAATGCAGATGCACGCAAACTAAATCAGGTCACCTCTCTGCAGTGAGTGTATACAGTTCACAATGACTGACTGTTTGTTGATAACAGCATATTGATAACATTTGTCATAATGGCAATAAACATTCATTGATGACAGATTTGCGTTTCATTAGACAGCCAGCAGATGGCAGCAAATGTTTGTCTGATACTGTGAATGGGTCAGTTCTTTCAGTCCAACCACAGGATAATTACATACTGTATACAGTGGTTACAGTAAATGGAAAAGAAAACATTCGTTGGCTATGCCACCATTTAAAATCATTTGGCAGTAATATGTCTTTAAACCTCTTAACGCCTAAAACATTGGTGCTTGTTTAAGCCACAATTTTGTGCAAAACTTGATGGTCCATGTTCTCCCAGTATGACTGTTTAAAGAACAGTTTATGTGCTTCAACAGATGCAAAGAAATCTGGAGAAGTGCAGAATTATAAAGAAGTGCAGAATTAAAAATGATTTTTTAAAATCACTGTATGTTTAATAGAATTACATTTCATTATGTTCAATAATTCCTGTAGCTCCGCCTTGGTCATGGCTCATCTGGTCTGCCAGATGTTCAGTAAGGTCAGAGTGAGACATCTGGCAGTTATGGGTTTTACTCCTTGAACGTCTCAGCTATGTGCGTGTCTTTTATATGTGGTCAAATACATGAATGAAACCCAGTTTCACGTTGTCGTTTGGTTGCATTAAACAGACTGCATCGTTTGCTGCATCTGTCCGCTCGCTGTCCGCTGCGCTCCTGCAACGCATGCGGAGCACTACAGAAAACAATCAAAGACGGCTTACAGATGATACAAACAGTCGCTCGCGCGCTACTGTACTATTTATAGCACGCCTGCGTTTCCAGGGGAAACCTAATGACGCAATGACGTCAATGCAGGCCAGTTTGTGACTGGAGGAATGGAGCGCTCGCGTTACGTTTGCGGAATGTTTTGAAACATTGAAGAAGAACAGCAGCAGCGTAATGTTTGAACGCGCGCGGACAGCGTCACACGCGCGTCAGTGTGTCTGTAGTGATGCATGTGTGTGTGTGTGTGTGTGTGTGTGTTTTCTGCTTTGCTGTGCTGTGGAATAAGAACCAGAAAGCATCTCCGTGAAGGTAAATCTATTTTCTCACCGTTTCCGTTTGTTATAAAGCACAATTCGGTTCAGTGCTGCAGGGTTTGTTGAGTGCCTGTAATTATGTTCTTTTATTCGTGCTGTTCGTTAAAAGCTGTAAAACTCAAATGCAGTACGTGTCAGAATATGAGGCGCGCAATCTGATGCACGTGACGAGAATGACGACAACACGGCCACGTATGTATAGTGATATACACACACACCTTGTGTAAGTTTCTTTAAGATCTGAACTGCACTTGAGCTGCCTGTTTTTAATAGATTACAAATCAATGCATGTTTTATATTGGTTTGCTGTTCTATTACACGAATGATTATCATCTTATTTCACTGTTAGTAATGATAAAGTGCAATATCTTAACAGATTATCTGTACGTGGTTCGTTTGAGCAGCTAGTGCAAGAACGTGCATTTTGTTTGGAAATTCGAGCAGGTCGTCTATGTTGCTTTACGTACTGTACGTTGAAACCGTAATTGTTTTACAACTTGTATTCAGTTGTGTTTGTCGGATAACGGGGTTTTTAAATTGTTTTCTTGTTTTATTTTGATATGTAGGGCGTTACCGTCAGGTTCAGCACCGCGGACAGTTCTGTGGCACTCCGGACACAAACACACGCATCACACACGAGTTTAACGGCGTGATCATATCCACACAACAGCTGGTACACTGGCACGTTCAAACAGACACTTAAACCCAACATAACTGAAGTAGCTGACATTAAAACAACTTCGGGTGAACGTTGAGATCATTCGGTGTAAATCATGAGCTCATAAATGTGACGTCTCAAATCTGCAGTTTCTCAGTTCACTGCTGAATCATAGTTTTCTATACCCTATACATCATATACAGTGTGTAACATAATATATCGTATATAAGTGTATTCATGTTATTATTACTGCATGAGGTGTAACTATATAGTTAGGTAGTTAATCACACACCAGCCCTTTAAAATCCAGTAACAATCTTATGTTCAGTTTTAGAGATTTAAATGATTAGGGTTCACCCTGAGAAAGAAACACAGAAGGTGTGCACATGTTTTGAGTGTTTAGGATTAAAACTGTCATCATCTGTTGTATGTGATGATGTAATGAAATGAAATGTATAAATCATTGTTCTTCTGTAGTTTATAAAGCCCTGAAGAATCAATATGAAACATATCATTTCTGATTCTACATGCCTGTAACATTATCACGTGTGTGTGTTGCATACAGACATCATACATGTATTTACAGACTGACCTCTAAAATTTAATACAAATATTTTCTTTCATTTGTACTTAATGTGCTGTTAAATCATCATGATAAACAAACTGCACATAGTGTGAATCCATTGAAATGACACAGTTTCAGAAGACATTTATCTGCTCTATATGACAGAGCTGATGTTAAAATACCTTACACACATTTCTGAAATGAAGTCAGTCAGTCATGTCAGATCTGAATGTTAACGCTCAGCTATTAGAATGAACGCTGATCATCATTCATTTACAGTGTAAATTACAGTGTAACAGTGAATTCATGAACCAGCACTAATCAGATAAACAGGAATCACACTGTAAAGAGTTGTGGTTTTTTGATAGGGCCCTCAGGTTTGAGGTTTTTGTGTGATTGTAAAATATCTTTTATTGATGATACTAGATTTTCCAGCGAGTAAATCAGCTGCACTGACTGTGTTTGTGTGTTTCAGAGGAAATGAAGACTAAAATTTCTGCACTCTTTGTCTCTCCCTCTGTCTGTCTGTCTCTCTCTCTCTCTCTCTCTCTCTCTGTCTCTCTCTCTGTCACTTATCCTCTACGGCTCTTTTTGCGGTCTGGGCTTGCTGTTCCTTAAGTAAATAGCCAGGAAGCCCTTACCCCAAAAAGTATCTGTGGGGGATCCTTACAGCTGCTACATGTGGAAAATCATTTTCCAAATGCATTTGGCAGACGCTTAAGTGACTTACAACTGTAAGTCACAAGTTATACATTTTGTCAGTGCATGTGCTCCCTGGGACTCGAACCCAATACTCTACCAACTGAGCTACAGGAACACCATTTTTGAATTATACATTTCTAAATTATATTGTACAATTGATTCTGAAAATGTAAAATTGTGTATGAAATGTCCAGTGTTTATCATTATTTTCTAATTATAATTCATAGATCAATTAATTTGTGTTACTTTATAGAAGCCACTTTAATATTTGTATCTCATACATTAGATGTATGCCTTCATTGTTTTACAGCATGTACAGTATTTGTATTTGCATGTTATGACAAAAACAGGCACAGGGTGGGGCTGCTCTCCTTATTCTGTAGCAATCACAATGGAATATTTTAACAGCTGTGGGTTACTTCACATTAATAGGTCACAAATTATATTTATCAAACTTTTGATACACAATATTATCGTGATTGTGTTGAATGTAAATGTAGAGAATATATAAACTGAGGGACTGTTTTAACAGGTTTTTGAGTTTTGAGGGGGGTTTTTTGGTTTCAAAAATCATTTTTAAAGAACATAACCATTTAAAAAATGAGACTGGGAATTGTGTAATTCTTGCTTCAGTGTGATTGATTTTTTATTAGTCACTGTGACGTCTGGCAAAATAAAATTCTTTTATAATGAACACAACAGAATCAATGTTCTCAGATCAGAAGTGTGAACTTTCGGTCAAGTGCAATGATAAGTTCATATTAATAGAAATGAACAGTACACAGTGTTTTGTGTGTAGCAGCACACTGTTTGTGTAATGTAACTGTCCTCTGTTACATTAATAAGTTCCACTTGATGTAAGTTTAGGGGCAAGTTACAGTTCAAAGGATAAATGGATTTTTTTCCTTACAGCCTCTTACGGTCAATATTTCACAACTCTATAAATAAAGAATTTCCAGTAATCCAATCCAAATGAATACTTACATGCAGAAAGCTGAGTGTGCACTGAAACGTGACATGTGTTTAATATTTAGTTTTTGAAACACAATTACTGTTTCATGCATATGATTCTTCTTTGAATGACTCATTGGCTTATGAGAGCATTAGACAGTGTTGTTTGGCTCATCACTGCATGTTTACATGAAGATTGACAACAGTGATGTTCTGACATTTCTATGAAGTTTTGAGGGTACGTCTAATGGCCCAGATGTGTGAAAGCTCACGTGGTTCAGTCAGATTGATGTTGGTGCTTTCTGGAGACAGACAGTAGTAACACTGACTGTAACTGTACAGTAAAACTCACTTGGTTATTATTTGGCTCATCTTTTTTATAATCACACACTTCAAAGCAAAACATGTCATATTCCTCAAACCTGAGGTGTAAAGTTCACCCCAAACTTTGGTGGTGTAGTGGTAAACCATCTGAAAAGGTCATCAGAACTTGGACTGATTTTTTTAACTTTATCTGTTGTGCGTTGCCTCTAATCTTGTGTGAGATTTTTTCTGAAGTTTGTGAACTGTAACTTTGACTGTAATGAGCATGTAATGTCATGAGCCAGTATGTAGATGATTGTTTTTATGAAATGGAATTAGTTTGATTAGTCTGAGGGACACATGAGAGTGTTTGTTTTCACGGGTGGCTGCTGTTGTGACTAAAACGCATCATTTCCTGTCTTCAGTGTGACGTAAAAAGTCGACCCGAAGCTCGGCAGTGATGCAGACTGCAGGAATCACAGTCTCCTGAGTCAGTGTTGTTTATCTAGTCATATTTTTTCACTCTTTTTTTCTCTTTTTCTCTCTCTTGTAAGAGTAGACATGTACTGTGAGTAGTTCTGAGAAGTGTTTGGTCAATGCTCAGACATGATGTGCTTTTCCAGAATGAACACAAGTGACACACAGTCAAATGATCTCAATCATCAGCCAGAGTTTGAACTGTGATTTTACTGCCTGTTGTCATAATCTGTTGTGTGTGTTAATCAAAGAGAAAAGCTGTTTTTTATGTGTGGATCTGTGTTTTTGGGCATGATAAGTTTGAATGACACACACACATTCTAACATTCCTGAACGCCTCTCATGTTCTATCTTTGGGGATCTAGAGAAAACACACACACACACACTCAGAACAGTGTTCAAATTTCAGGTACAAACTTCAGGAATAGACTTCAGGAGTAGTTTGACCTGTACATTTGGCTGTGAGTGAAAAATCAGACAAGCGCTGGTGTCAGATTTAAAATAATATGAGCTTTTGTCAACACAGAGCAGATGTTGCTGCACATCTGGATAACTGTACATCTAATTCAGTAGCCATGATGTAAATTACTGTAAGCAACACGTGTTTTCACTGAAGCACAAGTGCTACTTGGATGTTGTGTTGGTTGCTTTTGTGCTGCCGTGTGATTGCTAAGGTATTGGTGGTTTTATAGTGCTGATAGCCAGTTCCTATGGTAAGGGGTTTCTATGGTTGCATAATGGTCTTTGTATCATCTGACAGACAGTACACTTGTTCTTTAAGTGTGAGCAGCAGTATTAGATGCCTGATCACTCCTGTTATTGACTTGTGTTTAACACTGTTCTTACACTCTTGTGTTCCTGCTTGTATGTAATTTGCAAGGTGAGAAAAATCATGTCCCATGACACACACACACATGCCTGTTCACCTCCCTACTGTTAGGAGAATGAAATCTAAATGGACAGTTCAGTATTAAAAAGGACATTGTACAAACTGGTGCTGTGTATGTCCTCCATTACCATTTGAAATGATTTACAAGGACACACCTATATGTACATTTAAAAATTAAAGATAAAAAATAAAGATGCTTTAAAAATCAAGCACTTTTCTAAAATCAACAAAAATACAGTAAAATGTTTTTTCTCTTTACACACGATCTGTTTTGTGTGTTTGTTCAGTGTACTTGTACTTACGAATGAGTTTATTGAGGATTGTGTTGAGCGCAGGGCTTTTGTAAACAGTTTACTGGCGGAAGAGAGCATAAGAAGCAGTTGGGCTGTCTCGTGACACAACACAACAGAATGATAAACCTCCAAACTCTACAAGTGTGCAAACATGAAAAGAATTTGACCATTCACAGCTTTACCAGCAGAGTTTTATATGAAGCATTAGCAAAGCTCACTTTGTACACAGCCACTGATATTTCTAAACTTTACCTTGACCCCACAGTGTCTGCATCAGGAACTGGTTGATTAGTGGGAGTGAGTTCCTGTTTATTTAGGTTCCCTTATAAGTTCCCTAATAAGTGCATCTTTTGGGACAAACCTGTAAGATCAGCTTTCTGTTTGCTAAAGCTACAATTCCAGAGTGAATTGTATCATGTCACCACATTCATTACAATGTTGAATATTTGCTGTGCATGTGTGTGAGATGGGCTTGTGTTGTGTTTGAGAGGCAAGCAGCTCTTCCCCTCATGCTGTTCTGAACTGGGATGGCAAATCAGGCAGGCAAGGAAAGACTGAGGTGATTCATACATGAGTCAACAGTGGTCAGCTATATAAGACTGAACACTCATGGATCCTGGACATGACACAGTCTTCACATCTCTCAGGTAAGACTGTCTGTCTCTCTTACATCACCTACAACTGTCTGTAACTCTGACACTAGATCACTGGACTGTACATCTTACTTTTTCACTAATAATGTGGGATTTTTATCAGAATTTATGCTGTTTAATAGTCTTTAAGGAGCTGTTTTTAAAATGATGTTATAAAGAAACAGGAAAAGATGAAATGAAGCAATCAGTGTTTATTGAAGTGCAGCAATGTTCTCTGGGGAGATCAGCAGATATTAAACGCGGACTGAACCAGTTATTCAGATGTAGAAAAATGTGTTTCAGAATTGCTAAGAGCTGCATGATTGTGGATTGCTGCAGATTATTTGGATTCTCGGTTTGAAATCGAACTGTCACTTTATCCAGATCAACAGTGTTCAAATATCAGGTTTCCAAGAACATACAGCTTTATAGTGATGCAGTTACTTTTACTACGACTAAAAGTAAAATCCATGGAATACTACATGGATTCCTGAACCTGGATTCCGGAATTTACTATATGGATTCATGGATATTGTGTTTTATATATTGTGGTCTCTAGTTATTTAATGACGCAGATGTCAATGTTTTAACAGGTTTTGCTCGCTGTTCCAAATACACAAACCCCTCTACACAGGAAATGCATTTCCCAGCACTTCTCTACACCTGCATGTTGAGCATGCTCAGTTTGAGTGGCAGTATACCTGTCCCTTCAGACAGCCTGATAAACCGGGTCAAACTGCAGGCAGAAACCATCAGCTCCAGAATCCAGGAGCACAACGAGAAGGTTACTCAGTTTAACAATATAAAAGGAACTGAAGACGTTATGACATTATGACAGTTAAATATGCATGTTCATGCTATGTAACGTAAAGCTACCTGCTGCCTGTCCTAACATGCTTCAGTCACATCTCTTGCAGCTGAAACTGTCTCCCAAGATCCTGATTGGTGACCCTGACCTTTACCCTGAGATTCCTGCTAATAAACCCATCCGGGGGCTGGTGTCCATCGTGGACACTCTCACCACCTTCCAAAAGGTTCTGCACAGTCTTCCCAGAGGACATGTGAGCCAGCTGCACAGTGATGTGTCCACGCTTCAGGGCTACCTGGAGAACATGATGTCTGCTATGCGATGCCCGCTAAGAAAAACTAGCAATGATAAATCTCTGGAAGCTTTCTTAGTAGCAAATGCCACCCATCACGTCACTGTTGGTTACCTGACTTTAGACAGACTCCAAAAGTTCCTGCAACAGCTCACAGTTCATCTGAAGCCATTAAAGACATGTTAGGTACTACTCTCTGTGTACCATTACTGTAGTGTTATAGAATACTATTTATCCTATTTGAATCACTCTACATTTACATAAGCAACGTTTTAGCACATTTTGATAGGAGTTATTTTACAGTTAAACGACTATTAAAGACATAGACACCAACAGTCACAAACATAAACTACTTCCAACGGCAGCAAAGAAAGCTGCACTTTCATGAACGCTCTGCTGATTAATAATCATTTACCTCCAGCAGCAACCGCAGCAGCGATACACTTCAGATTTTCCTGCACAGTATGAATCTATGCACTTTAAATACCCTGTTAATAGTTTTATATTACATGACGTAATATTTTTGTGATGCAATTTTTCCACAATGTTATAATAAATGTCTAACAATGACATGTTTGCTGTTTATTGTACTTCACAGCCAGAAACCCTATGGCTATAATTTTGTGCACTTGTCCTTTGCTATTAAACTGTATTTAGATATGACATTATTTTGACCTGACCATAGGTCTATAAAACCTGATATATATTCATAACACAATTAAACACATCGGTACATATTTACTATCACTACTGTTTCAGATTTATACAACAATGCAGTCCAGCTAGTTCATATCAGACCTGCTGATATGTTCAATAACAGACATGAGCAACATTTATCCTGCGGCTATTCTAATACTGTCAACCAGATTTTAAAATGTATAAACAGCTAAACAGTCCAAAGTCAGCAGAGCAGAGCTGCTGTAGACCCAGTTAAAACTGTGCCAGAGTAGAAAGAAACCTGACAAAACACACATCTCTCAAAATAAAACACTGTAATTCCAAATGATGATAATCAAAACAGATGTTTGAGATTAACACACAATATCAATCGTTAAGAAACTGAGTTTTTTATTGTAAAAGTCAAAGAAATGAACGTCAGACGGTTTCATTCTCCAAATCAGAGAAACCATTTGCTCTTCTTCACTACAGTCTTTGTTTTTGAGCTGCCCATGAGCTTCTTCTTGTATTGTTCCACCAAACTGTCGAAGCGTTTATCCTCTCGGCTCTGGATCGTTCTCTTTGCAGGTTTGGCATTCTGAAACCAAAAGAATGTCAATATTCTTCACTGGATTAACAACTGGAATACAGTATCTTCTGGACTTCTGGACTAAAAAGCTCTTTTTAACACAATGTTTCAAACGTTTCAAAGGTTAATTTTTCACTTTTCTTTTAAAAGGCAAAAGACTTTAAACATCCATCTACCATCACCTGTTCACACTGTCTTTGGCCTCAGGAACAGATAGCTGTTCACACTGTCTTTGGCCTCAGGAACAGATAGCTGTTCACACTGTCTTTGGCCTCAGGAACAGATAGCTCACCTGTTTCTTTTTCTGGTTGGGTTTCTCGAGAAAGGTGGGTATCTTTCTCTCTTTCCTGCTGGGCCCTTTCTTTAGTTTTCTGGGTTGTGCAGGTTGTTTTCCTTTATCACGGTGCCTGAGGACAAGCACAGACATCACTGACCTTCACTGCTCTGAAGGCTTGTTTTTAATGGTGTATCTGTGGTGGTTCTGTTATACTGTACCTGATCTTTGGGCCCATGTGTGAAGGCATAGGAAGAACTTTCTGCCGTTTTTTGCCATCCTGCAGTTCGACATGTTCTACTTCTGGTTTGGTCATAAAGCCACTGTACTGACTTCCCTGAGCCTTCTGCTGTTTGTCATCATTACCCAGAATTCCTGCTGGCATGAAACTTTTTTTCTTCCCTGGACCGTGTTGTGGTGGCTCACCTTCTTGGCCACTGTCTTTTTTCAAATGCTTCTATAGAAAAGAACAACCAGCAAAAACTCATTAATTCCATAAGCATTCAGCAACAATTTCACTTGAATTTTAATTGACAAAACAACTTTCAACATTAAGGAAGAATTTAAAGGTCAAGTATGTCATTTTAGTATGTTGAAACTGTTTCTCTTTTTCACATTAATATGCAGAGCAAATTACGACTATAAATACATCATTGCTGGTCTAACCAATCAGCAACTCAATCTGAAGACACAGAAGATACACCTGGAGAAACAATTGACCTTTGACTTTGGCATCACCGGTCTCACCTTGCTGTTTTGAAGACGTGTGGCTTTAAGTTTCAGCTTTCTAGTGTCTTCCAGAGAGAACTCCACTATGGGTCTCTGATGGGAAACAGGAAATGACATTCTCATTCTAGAAATATTTTTACATTAATAAAAAACAGGTTACCAAATATCCCCTTTTACTATCAACACATCCTGCAAACAGTCAGAATCAGTTCCACAATCAAATTCGTGATGGTCGGTTGTGATGGTCGGTTGTGATGGGCTTCAGTCTAACCTTCTGAGGTCCAAAAATGTCTGGGTTGTTGTTGAGGACACGCAGGGCTTTAAGAGCGTGTTCATGTTCTTTGAACTCTACAAAACCGTATCCTAGAGACTGACCTATCACCTGACCTCGAACAGGTTTCCTGTCATACATCACTCGGCACTGGAACAACAAGAGGGAAACAAATTAAATTTAGAGTGTAAATCTGTAGTCATTACACAATTGCCAGCTGTAATAGCTTAAATTATTGTTAAACTGTGGTGCAGTGTAGCAGTTAAAGATGCTATAAGTTCAGTTCTATATGTATACAGAATCAATGTGACGCGTGATGCATTCAAACCGTACTGCAGTAATGCAGGGCAGAAAAGCAGAGGATGTGTGTGAGTGAGAAGTTGTGTGTGTTGTACCTCAGTGATGCGAGCAGCTTTATTCTCGGCTGCTGTGAGGCAGATCTTGCGGAGTTTGGCTTGTTGGACACTTTTAGGAAGGTTATGAACACACAGCCGTGTTTTAGACACAAACACATTGATGCTCTTTAACTTTTGCTTTTTCAGCTCCTGAAACTGAAAGCAAAAAACAGCAGAGTACGTATGAAACCAAATGCAAGACCAATATTCTTCAATTTAGTCCATAAAGATACAGACCTGCTTACAGAGTTGGATAATAAAGCTCAACCTGTCTCGGTCTTTACAGTTAATCTGCATTTGTATGGAGCATTAAAATGCCTGTGACACACACTTACTCTGATCCTCTTGGCCATGTCAGACTCTGAAACTCCCTCAGCAGCTGTAGATCCAGGACGAATCACTGGAGAAGGTTAAAAAGATAACTGGTTAAGGTTACTGTCTTCTGCTTCAATGCTATTGGCTGGCACTGCTTTTGGGTATTTGACAGGAAGTGTTTTGTGATTGGCTGTACTCACAGCCCTCTCTGGCAAGGTAAAGGTTCCTGGTGCCTGTGTGTGTTTTCACTTTCTTATTTTTGAATTTGGCAGCATCTTCTCTAGTCAGAGCGGCTGTGATGTTTAGCTTCCTGCCGTCTACTCGTATGCCTCCTGACTGAAACACACACACATCAGACACCATCAGTGGTGTGAGGGGGGGGGTCTCGCTTTGTAGCAGAACACACTCACCTCACTGTCGTTCTGAGCAGCACTGATGCATTTCTCAGCAGCTTCTTTAGTTTTAAACTGAGCAAACGCACAACCTGACAGAAAGAATTACTATTAGACAACGTGTGGTTCCAGAACTGCACAGACACAGTTACTTTCTCAGAAACACATCTGCTCTCATTTCTAGAATGTTTTCAGTGGACGTTCACTCTGTAGGGCTCTGCGTGACTCATGCTTACCTTTTGAGTGTCCCGTGTTGGAATGCATCACCACTCGTACATAATTCATCTCTCCAAACTTCAAAAGAACTTCCTCCAAATCCTCCTCTTCTGTATCAAAGGACAGATTTCTGAAAGCCGCACAGGAGATGTGAAGATACGGCAGATTTCCCATGTAACATCGTTACTGCATGTATATCATATGTAATATGATACAAAATATGATAAAACGCTTCTTATTAAACCTAGATTTAACATCAAACAAGAAACACTAATAAAATAGAATTAAGTGATACTGAAATTTGTTGTCAAATATTTTCATTACAAATTTGATTGATTAGAAAAACATTTTCTAACGAAGAAGAACATACTGCTGTTCTCCTGAGATGATTCTCACCTGATGAAGATGGTTCTTCCCTCCTTCACATCTGAGGGAAGAAGGTCTTTCTTCTTCTTCTTCTTTGGAGCTGAGCAAAACAACAGTGTCAGAGAGATGAAGAACACATTGTATACATGAATGAAGACCCACAGACACTTCATGATAAAACACACCATCACTATCTTCCTCACTGTCCTCAGCATCATCATCATCATAATCACTGTCTTCATCACTCGCTTCAGATTCCCTGACCATCTGATAAGGCTCATTTTCCTCCTCATCTTCATCACCACTGCCAGGTTCATCATCATCCTCCTCCTCCTCCTCCTCTGCTTCAGAGTTGGTGATCTCTTGATGTAATGTGGATCTGAACAGAAGAGAGGACACACATTACAGACGGTTTCCCTGGTCTGACACATCACACACCCTCTTCAAATCTTACTTGTTCTTCTCAGCTTCTTTCTCATCAGCCTCTGATTTTTCCCCCTCCTCCTTTGAATCTGCAAAGGATTCAAAACTTTGTAACTACAAAATCTCATCAACATAACAAGATACATGTAACTACAAAATCTCATCAACATAACAAGATACATGTAACTACAAAATCTCATCAACATAAGATACATGTAACTACAAAATCTTAACTACAAGATACAGATCTATTCAAAGATTTTAACAAACCATGACCTTATAAATATGTATAAATATATGACGTCATTATATATTTAAAACAGCATTAAAGTGAAAATGCTGTATCATTTACCAGCTGAGGCGGATTGGGTGGCGATGTACTTGTCTTTTGAGACGGCCCAGTCCACAGCTATAGGCCTGCCTGTGAGAGAGGAACAAATCACATCTGTTGTCTTCAGGTGGTGGTGATGACCTTTATCAGACTGTGTAGGAATAGCTCACCTTTGATCTCCTTCAGGTTCATTGCTGCCAGGGCTTTCCAAGCCTGAGGCATGTTCTGATACTGTACGAACGCAAAGCCTCGCATCTTTCCATCTGCACAAAAATCATTTCACAGACACTGAAGCCTTCAGATTAGAAAAGTAAAAACAGTCACGTAAAAAGCTAGAACTTTAGAAAAAACTCATCACCATGACGCTAGGTTGTTGTAGGTGGTTGCTAAGGTGTTTTGGGGTTTTTAATACTATCCTTTCCTGACAACAGTGCTGCACTTAAAAGTTTTACCTGGTTTTAAAGGAATCTTGGCCTCAAGCACCTCACCAAACTCAGAGAAGATCTGTTTGAGGTCATCTTCTGAACACTGAGACAGCAGCACACAGACAACATCAGCACAAGAGCCCACACCACCTTTACAAAACCTTCATATACTCACATTTACTGTATTTACCTTGAAACTAAGATTTCTGATGATCAGTCTAGCTTTCAGCTTCTTCTTTCTCAAGCCTTGAGGCTTTTGTGGATTTTCTGCTGGTTCCTTTGGACTCTCCGGATCTTCTGAAGTGGATTATTACAACACATTTCTTTCAGGTGCAAAAAAAGACAAGGTGGAAGACAAAAATGTCATACATCAAAAAGTGTATCTAACCTTTAATTGTTTTAGTTTTTCCTCTTTTCTTATCATCAGGTTTCCTTCGGGCAATGATCAGGGCTATCTTCTGTCCGTCGTACTCTTTGACTTCTCTCAGAGCTCGCTGCGCATCATCTTCCATGGAGAAAGTCACATATCCAATGCCACGACATTTTCCAGTTTCTACAGACCACATGAACACAACACACATTAAAATGTCTCCTAAATCAAGAGATCATTTACATTTACGCATTTGGCAGACGCTTTTATCCAAAGCGACTTACATTGCATTATACTACACATTGTTTCTGAGTATGCGCAATCCCTGGGATCGAACCCATGACCTTGGCGTTGTTAACCAGCCATTCAAAAGAGTCTAAGGGGACCAGTGATGTATTTTACACTGAATGGTCAGCTATAAATGAAATGTACTTGACTACGTGTCAACAATTTTAAGTTGTGTAAAAATGAAAGGGTCTGTTTTTGATTTATAAGCGAGATCTGTCTTATATCATTCTCATCACAAGTGAAAACAAGAATCAATCTACATTTATAATGTGTTTATTGTTTTATCTTCACAACAATGGAGTAGTAAGAATTCGCTGAGAATAAGTAGTAGTAGTAATGGCTTGATTTTCTTCAACTTTACCAAAGCCAGGCGACTCAAAAGCGTCGTACCTTTCTGTCTGACGACGAAGCAGTTCTTCAGCGGCCCTATTTCTGAGAATATTTCTGTCAGATGTTCATTCGTGGCAGACGCAGGAAGTTTCCTGACGAATAACGTCACTGCGGGCATTTTCAGCAGCTCCCCTTTACTCTTTACAAGCAGAACCCGTTCTTTAATAACCGCGCTCCTGATTTCAGACTGACAGCTTACGACAGTATTTCACATTAGATCACATTGCTTGATAGCTGTAAACATGTAAAGCACGTTTCCTCGCACGCCGCTGCTCTGCAGGAAGATCAATCTTCTTTGACGCTCAGCACTGTGAGTGGAACACTGACACCTGCCGGACTGGAGGAACGCATGCAGTAGCAGTTGACCGTGTAGCTCACAGAAAATGAATGGTTGAACGTGTAGTGCTTCTACAATGGCAGAGATAGAGTTATTTTGCAATTTGCGCTTATTCTTTCTAATATGAAATATTGGAACAAACAGGAAACTGGCATTTCTGCCGTATTTGTTGTATCATTAAAATACCTTAAAAGGTGTTTCCGCGTATGGTCACTAGTGGAAGACCTCACACATTACATGTAGTCATTTAGCTGACGCTTTTATCCAAAGCGACTTACAAATGAGGACAAGGAGGCAACTTCAACTACAATAAAAGGCAACAGTGAATAAGCGCTATAGACAGGTCTCGGGTATTTCAGCACAGTATAAGGCGATTTTTTTAAATAAAAGAAGTATAAGTGGCGGTGTGTTAATTAATTAGTCAAGGAAGTGAAGACGAAATACATGAGTACACACTCTGTAACAAGCCACAGGCTGAGCTATCGCTGATGTCTGTAACACGTTTAATTTTAATCTCTTAATATTTGAGCAGAAGTGATAGTGATGCTTGTCATAGCTCTTTAACTAGCCCCGTTTCACCAGCACAACACTTCCAGTTCATTCAATATTTCACTATTCAACTGATACTTGTAGTTGTGCTATATTTTCGAGGCTTGCATGATTATTCAATGCTGAGTTACAATAAATAAAAATGTGCCTCAAGACTTTCTGAATTTCTAATGAGGAAAAACAACAAACACTTTTTATCAAAAAACAGCGAACATTGAAGATAGAAAATAAGAATTGGGGTTGGCAGCAGGGGGCAGTAATGTTCAATAAATGAATACATCTAATTATCAATAAAATAAGTTTTGTGAAAACTAGCCCGTCTCCCATATCTACTATTATAGATTATTATTTAAAAAGTTAGCAAATAGACTGATTTTAAAAAATCTCGAAGTGACCTCTCACAGAAAAATACCCAATCCAAACTCGTTATCTATTTAAAAGGTGTGGATCTCATTTTAAAAGCATGACATACAAGAGCAGTTGACTGTTTTTTCCAGCTGATCAGTGGTCATGCAGTGTTTTCATTAAGAGCTGCTGTGTGTCCAGCCTTTATGTATGTTAAACAGACACACACTCAAAGCGCTTTAGCCAATGCAGCTGATGGAGATGAACGAGAAATCACTGATAAGAGCTCCTTAAAATCTCACATTTTTCTTCAAGGCAGATGTTAAATTAAATTCTTCTGCTGAAGTTTTTCTGCTTCTCTAATATTTTATCTGAAAGAAAAGACAATATTAAATGCTGTGCTCAGATTTCTTGTCAAATTCTTCCATGACCAAATTATCACATTTAAACCGTACTATAAAGTTTATTATTTATTATTTTATTAATGCATAAATTAAACATAAATGGGAACTCCATTAAATCTGAGTGATGAGACAGAGAGACATGAGAAACATTTCAGTTGGACAGACGCAGTGTTCCTTAAACTACAGGGATTTAAAAAATTTATTTAGAATTATGTTAAATAACAAGATATATAAACAAAATCTGTAATACTATAACAATATTAACATATAATATAAACTTTCTGTCTCAAATGTAACTAAAATCAGCACATTTTTATTCATTGGTTGCTTACAAGTTAAAAGCACAAGGCTGTGGACTTTTTTTGTTTTTTTTATTTGTTGCACTGTCTCTTTCCTCACAGATTTTGTGAGCTAATAAGAAACAAGCAAGGCCATGTGTTTGCTAGTTGATTTTTTTGCTGCTGGTTTGACAGAGATGGACGATGAAGCCACTAGTAAGTGTTCAGAATGTTTTCTAAAACACACATTTAATGCAACTTTCTCTGTCAATCACTATGAAGGCTGATCAGGTCTGTGTCATAATTACACAAGAATCAGACAGAGCTGAAGACTCAGTATTAGTATTGTGCTGTATGTCCTTAAAAACATAATCTCACAGGACAAGTGAAAGTTTTCCCATGTTTACTGGAGATATCTGACTAACAATTACAATAAGAGAGCTCTACAATTCATTTTTTACTAGTAACAATTCCAATAAGGAAGCTCCACAATTAAATTCTTACTAGTAACATTTACATTTATAGAGCTCTATTTTAAAGCCAACAACAAGCTGTTTAAAATACTTTTACTGGACACACATATCTTGGTTACAAAATGACAGCAATGTTTTCAGAGCACTAAAAGAATTTTAATCATCAGATAAATTAAATGTAGCATTCAACAATGAAAAGTGCATAATTGATAAATGGCTACACCCCAAATGCCCTGAAATTAAAACACATGAACCCAGGAGATTAAAAATAACATCAGTGCTTGTGAGATTCAAGTGTACCATATAAATCTACAGTACATAAACATACGACCAACAACCCGTATGACATCTGATTATGTCACTAAACTGATTGTCACTAAACATGAGTGTCAGTCTACATAGTGCACCTCAGCTTGAAGCTCCCTATGAACATATCTCAGGAGAGCAGCTGTGACCTGCTGCTGGAGTGTGGCATTGCCCATTACAAGGGCTGTCAGCTGTGCAACATCAGTCCATGTTATTGAGTCTAAGATGGCTGCAATATCCTCATACAGTCGCTGTTGCTGGTCTGGGGTCAGTTCCATAATAACCTCAGGGAGAGGTTTGAACTGTCCACTTGTCATCCAACATCCAAGTAGTCCACCAACAGCACCCCCTAAAATGACAGTATACAACATCACACTTTAAGAACGTGTTGTACATTAGTTTATACTGCTGCTGGACTACATGCAGGCATTAGGCTGCGGTTGGTACTTGCCCACTGCAATGCCTAGAGGACCCCCTAATAGCCCTCCTGCGAAGGCCAGACCGCCGGCCGCCACAGCTCCGTTCCCAGAATGCCTCACTGTCGCTTTCATTTGCTGATGTGCGGAGAGCTCGCGACACAGCTTCATGACGTCATCGACGCGTGGCGGCATCCTTGAAATATTTCAATAGACCCTGAAAAATGCTTAGAATCATTTAGAGACGTGTCATCAACAGTGTGTATGAGAACGTGATTGTACGCCTCATGCGATTATAGGAATGAAACATCTGCATATATATAGAGAGAGAGAGAGAGAGAGTGAGAGAGAAAGAGAATAAAATGTATGTATGCATGTATATATGTATCCATATATGACATTCAATGCATGTACAATACCTAAAGCGATCAATTATGAGGCGTCCTCTTACCTTGCAATTGCACTTTTACATTATCAACAGAATGAAATCTAAATTACGTCATCAAGCATTTCGACATCTGGTCGCGTGCTGTTCACGTCCAAAACAACTCGCAACAAAACCAAAAATCAACACATGACGCCAAAAGGCGCTGCGTCGTGATTTTTGCGGGTAAGTGTGAAGTTGGAAACACAATTTTCAAAATAAAAGACCTCAGTTCATGCTGTGTAACTATCAGCGTGTGAACCATTTGCCGTTTTGAACTAGTCCTAATATTTTTAACCACATCTCCTCATGTATCTTATGCTATGTTAGAACATTTTTACCTATGTTCACACAAAAATGCCATTATAATCTTTTTATATCATACTTGTGCCAGACCACCTCAGAACAGCATGAATAGGTTTTCTGTGCACAGCACAAATAATTTTTTTTAAATAAGTGTTTTAATTATCCCTAAGAATCAACTTAAACATTGTAACCTTTTTCATAATGAGATCATACCAAATGTGAATCTGGACTCTAACATTCTTACAATGTGGAAAGTTGTTTGACGTTCTCACTGCTCAGCAAGTATCACTGCAGAAATCAACAATACAGATTATAGAACTGACAGAAAGTCTTTCTCTGTATCTGACTTACTCTGCTGTCTAATACGTGAGTTGCATGTGTCCTCACAAATACGTTGTTAAAATAACACATTTAAGAACTTTTTGGAGTGGTCCTTATTTTTTGATAGACTCATCTGTTAAATCATCAGTCAGAACATGAATCTGCTCATATCTCAGACATTGTATATCACAACTGTGTGTCTGGGTGCAGATCTTTGATTGTACTCTGGATGTAGAGGGCCTGAAGGTCTATGTGATACTTGATCATGCCTGTAGGAGTACTGTACTATCAGTTGACTGTATTTAAAGCTTTAGTTCTGGCACAGTTTAGTCCCAGTGACAGGTGCAGTTTGTGATGTTTGTCAATGCTGTGTTAAAGCATCGCTCGCACATTTGAAATGCGCTGCTGACTTCACAGCATAGCCAAACATTACTGGAGACATTTACATGAAATATTATATTATGTGTGCAGTGTCAACAAGAGAATTCAGACCTGATGGAAAACAGACTGGTTCAGGTATACTGAGTGTGTATCTGTTTACAGAAATAAAATCATGTTTTTAACTCTCTCTTTACCAGAATCATCTGACAGGGACAGTAGCATCAAGTTCACGCTTTATAATTTGCTCATTTCTGTTTTGTAGCACTTTTATATGTCTTACACTGCATTATGTGCTACAGCAGTCGCGCTGCAGGTACAGTTTGAATAAAAGCATCTGATAAATTAATTCAATCAAACATGTAAATGTAGCTATGCGAGTCAAATCTCTTAAAGCAGTAAAGCATGTTAATAGCAATGCAGATGTCACAGGTTTAACCACAGGACATGCATGTACATTTACATGTATGCATTTGGCAGAAGCGTTTATCCAAACAGACTTACAGTTCATTCATGCTATACCATATATCAGTACATATGCACCACTGGGAATCTAAGTATACGAGTGAATGATCAGTTCTGTCTCAGATGATCATCCCACTTCAAATGAAATGCTGTTCAAATGAAGAGCTAAAGACTGATCAGCAATCACATCTGAAGATAAAAAAGGGACTGTTCTCATTGCTTCCTCTTCAAGTGGTGGAAATGTGACGTTTTAATTGAAATAAAATACACTTCAATAAAAACTCCAAATAAACTCTCACATCTAATTGTTGTCATTGTTATTGTCAAGAAGTAAAAATAATGTATTTTAAATTAAGCGGTGCATCAGCAAACACACTGGACATTGTTGTGTAAAAATGGACACAGTTTGCTTTAATTTCAGCACAGAAGGACCTGATCCAGGACATCTTTAAAAACTTCAGAAAAGTAACAAACTGTGACTAAACTACAATGTTGGGTTGGGTAAATGGGTTTTCATTCAACTGACCCATCACAACATCTTCAGCTGTTCTGCTGTTTTAAAACAAAGGCAGCCAACAGCATCTGACATATGAAAAGCAACATTCAGAAACATGTCCACAATAATTCATGCAGCCCATAAAACACTGATCAGTTCTCAGAGAGAAGACCAGCACGCCAATGCCCTCAGCACTCTGATTAATACAAGACTGCTAGAAAATCACCTTCCATGCACTTGGCCGGGGCTGTGTTTGTCTCTGTCTTTGTGTCCCGCTGGGTTCTCCTCCACACTGCTACTTTTCTGAGCTCTGACGAGGCACACACATGCTGATGCTCCAGCGATGTGCTTTGGCAGGTTTGGACCCAACACCCACTGGCCCTTGTCTGGAAGGTACACCTGAGTTCCCTCAGAGAAGTCCATGGCCTCCCAGGTGTAACCTCCCAGAACATAGATATTTCCATTCAGGACCGCCACCCCCGCTTCACTGTTGGGGTACAAGAGAGGGGCAATTCTGGTCCACTGATCAGTCTGTGGGTCAAAGGCTTCCACCCCCAACACATCAAAGCGTTCCATGCTGTCCTGATGATCATCACTGCCTCCGATGACATAGATCTTCTCCTCCAGAGAGGCCATGCAGTGCCAGCCCCTGGCCAACAGCATCGCCTGTCGCTCGCTCCACGTGTCCCCCGTGTTTGGCTCATAACTTAACATGTCACGTCTGTACGGGCCGATCTGGTAATCGTGGCCTCCTGAGATGTAGACGATACCCTTGTGAATGGTGCCAGCATGACCATATGTAAATCTGTGGAAGAAGAGAGCAGAAAGATTTTTAAGATCTTTGAATCTTTATTTTTATCTCAAGAAAGATCAGTGACTTCAAAGGGTTTGTTCATTCCAAAATAGTCACACTTATTTCATAAGGAAAACCTTTATTTGTGACACAAGAACACATAACAGATATCCACACAATCTAGTGCAGCTTAAAGCAGATGACAGATGCTAACAGACCAGCATATGAAAGCACATGACCTGGGTAATCCAGCTACATATGTCCAGCAGTCTTCTGCAGGATGGTAAACTTCTACAGAGGACAAAGCACCATTCTCATTGCGTCCCCCAACAGCTATAAGACAGTCTCCCACGGTTCCCAGAAAAAAATCCACTCGCCGCTGGTTCATATGAGCCCCCTGCAGAATAAAAGGTCACCTGAATTAAACACTATGACCAATTCTCTGCCAGTCTCATGCTCAGCAACATTACACAAAACCATGTATGAATATACATTTCTGGCTGGATACTACAATAACTACAGTTTAATTTTGTAAGGGTGCTCATGTGTGTGTTATGCATTTGAATTTGTTACATCTTTGTTACATGGCACAATGTTTTTATTGTCTTGTGAATGATGTGTAATATTAGAATCAGTGTGGGTTCTCACACAACTTTGTAACAGAACGTTTTCTGTTACTCAACTGCTCTGAACGATCACAGTGTTGTTAAACGATCATTAGTAAAGAGAAATACCTTAACCCACAGCTTGTTTCGAGGGTCATATCGGTACAGCAGGTTGCTTGCAGAATCTCCCCCATTGTCTCGTGAGGAGCTTCCCCCAGCAGTGAAGATGAAGCCCCCCAGAACTGTCACACAGTGGTGACTCCTCTGAGCTGGCAGCTCCGTCTCTACAACCCACTTTCCTGCTTCTTCATCCAGCCAGCAGACCTCAGAGCTCAGCTCCTCCCCCCGCTCAGACACCTCCCCCCCCACTAACACAAGACGCTCCACGCCCCCCCGAAGACCAGTGCGTGTCGACTGCAGCACAGGCTGAGCACTGAGTCGTGCATGGTAGGCTAGCGCCTCCTCCACTAATGCATCACAGCTTGTGTCTGGGTGCAGCAGGGAACTTACAGCTGGCAATACACTCCCTAAAAGTTCTTCAGGTGGAATGAGTGGAAAGCGAATGTTGGAGAGAAGCTGCTGGGTGAAGGTCAGACGTTCAGGGCTTCGGTTCAGCCACTGCAGGGCAACGTTCAGAAGTGCTTGCTCGTTCTGGTGCTGAACGTGCTCAGAAGACAGGTATGCACAAAGCTTGGGCAGCCGTACATCTTGAAGAAACTCAGGTGTGACAGACAGCGTGGCAAAATGCTCCAAAATGAAGCAGTCTATGAAGGCATCCAGCCTATCCAGGCTGTAGAGGGCAGCAAGCTCCTGCAGATACAGATAGTTGTCCTCATGTACCTCTTTCTCCATGTACTGGCAACAGAAATCCACAGCTCGCCACACCTGCAGCATGTGAGCGCTTTCCAGCACGTAGTCAATGTTCGCACCATCCAGAGGTAACTCCCCACTGTACAGGAAGTCCACTACTGCTTTGACACCAACATACGAGACCCCCACCAGCTCCACCTCAGCTTCATGTTCCTCTCGCATTCCCAGGGTGAACATAGCTTGGAAGTACGGACTGGACACTGCAAGCAAAGCCCGATGTGCCGAAACCCGCTGGCTGTCAGCAACCAGAACAACATCACACAACTGGCCGTGTTGCCTTTGCTCGTTCAAACCTTGAAGAAGGTAGTTAGCCTGGTCTGCCCAGCGATACACCTGTTGCACAGGAGTTAGTTAGTGCATAGCAGTAACTAGACACTTCAAACTATTTTTATGAAGTCACTGCCTTTTGTGGGACCTCTGTCTGTTTTCACCTGCAGTGACTTCAACACAGTCACTGGTTTGGGTAGCTGTTGTACTTATGCTTTTTGGGGGGGGCATAAGTTTAAGTAAATGTGCTTCTGTTTGTGCATTACATCACAATATGTGCATTATGTAGTATATAGCATGTACGCTCTACAAAACTATAAGTTTTGATTCAGAATTAATGTGGTATAAAGTTAAATTATTCTTCAGATTAGATGTATTGTCATTATGCTGAGTACAGAGCTAATGAAATGCAGTTAACATCTTACCAGAAGTGCAGGAATTTTAATACAGACACGTGCAGGGGAGTTGAAAAATACAAACTTTACAGAAAATAAACTCCCTCTTGTTAGTAATGCAGTTGTTAGGTGAGTGGTTGCGCAATGTATGTATGAAAGAGTGAAGTACAGTATAGTCTCCGTGCGTACCTTTGACGAGTCACTTATTCTGTGTGCGCGTAAAGAGCGACTTTGTTTCGCGCTGTCCATTATATCACCTGCAATAACATCATATGACACACACACAGTCATGCAGTTACAGACAGTTTCCCTGACTGTAAACCGTTAACAAACAGCAGAAAGAAAGGAAACGTCTAAAAACATGCATTTAAAATACATGCTGTGATATAGAGGAACACAGCAAGACTGAGGCGGATTACAAAGGAAACGACATTCACACAGAACAATTCAACACTGCGCCTCTCTCTTATTTAATTTCGATGCAGCTGTTAGATCTCTAACTACACAGTTAAATGCAGATCATGAATCACCATTTTCCCATTCTTCGTCCGTGTTCACTTTTAATCACTATAAACGAGTTTTTGGATCGCGTCAGAACGAAGCTGTAGTTAGAAACCTGTCACATCCGGGCAGCATATGCGCATTACTTCAAAATAAAAGTCACATTTCATGCTCATGTTAGCCTTAAGACATTCAGAGGGCACCCTTAATAATACACACTTTCTAGTAATAACAGACACATTCTTAACACATAGTGATGGCTGGGTGTGTATATAATAGCTGATGGTTTTCCACAGGGAAGAAGACTATGTACTGGATGAACACCAGTGTGGGCAACAAACTGCAGCATGTTCAGATATTACAGTACATAAATCCACTTCTCTCTGTTTTCTTCAATGGATTCTACATTTAGTGGGCGTGTTACCATTTAACACAATGGCTGCATTGCTGTGGGTGTCAGCACATCACATATCTGCTGTCGTGAGGTTCATTCATTGCATCGCAGTTAATACTGTTCCTCCTGCTGGTCGTCTGATGTGCTTATTTTCATTTTTAAACAAAAAGCTTCAATAATGGAAATGTCGGCTTCATTTAAACTTCTTGTGAAGACCTGCGCGTCAGCAATCATCATGCCCCGCCCTCACATGAATCTCATGCCCTTAAAAGGTGTCGGAGCTTCGGCTGCATGTGACCTCTCCTGGTCACATGCAGTACTGCAGTACAATTCTTGTAACTTTTCTAATGAGAAATCACAGAACTTTTCTTATGAGAAATGTTATGTAAATGAGAAATGTTATGTTTGGGTATTTTGATTCAGACCCCACAAAAGAAACTATTTGTTTTATTATAAATTTAATTATTTTCTTAAGCAAATTTTATATTCACAAATGCAAATTCCAAACCTGTCTTTGTGTTTTTAATGGATTTTTTGTTTTAAAAACGAGACATGGAAAATTATATTAATTTGATTTCCGTGTCTACTAATAAGAAATTGGCCCTTTTTTGTATTGTTTATTTTATTTGTATTTATTTTACTTTTTTTGTTTTCTGTTTAATTTTGGTTGTTGCCGTCCAAGTATCACTGCTGTTGATATTTTGTATTGTTTTGTATGTTCTTGTTTTCAGCAATAAAATCTTTTTTTAAAAACGAGTCTGAAAGTTTCCACTTGAGTTTTTCACAGTTCGAGTATTCGTTGTGTATAAGAGCCTTACATGAACATGTCATTCAGGCAGTCGTTCAGTTTGTGTCCAGGACGATGGGAGACAGTGTTGTACTGCAGATGGTAGATCTGTTATTGGGGGTATTTTTTACAGAATTCATGGACCTGCCGCTGGAAAAAAGGTTTTGTTCTTTGTTTGTTGATGTATTAGCTTTCCTGTGGCTCAGTGTTTAGAGCACGGCGTTAACAACGCCAAGATCATGGGTTCGATCCCAGGGATTGCACATACTCTAAACAATGTGTAGTATAATGCAATGTAAGTCGCTTTGGATAAAAGCGTCTGCTAAATGCTGAAATGTAAATGTATTGAGTATTAAGATTGTTGTTAGACCTTGTGTCATCGGCGGGGCGCACGGGCGATGGTCTTCAAGTTGCTGGCAGAGCAGTTGACGTCTGAATAAAATTCTTCAGCTTTGAATCAATATTAATGTAAAATAAACGCTGTTTACATTAAATTCAAATTATACTTGTCCTTATTTTCAAGGAATGTCATGTCTGGAAGATGTTCTGGATGCCCACAATGGCTTCTAATTGGTGAGAGGCTGCCTTCCCATCCGTCTCTGACTCTACTGCCCCATTGTGGGTATATGCCCCGGAGTGACCTCTGCTGCCTCTGCTGATGTTCCTGTCACCTCGGCTAACTGCAAGTCACAGTGCTCCTGGAAGCTGTTCTTCTCCACCAGTGTACAGGGGAAAGCTTCAGATGACTGCTGGCTAACTGCAAGTCACAGTGCTCCTGGAAGCCGTTCTTCTCCACCAGTGTACAGGGGAAAGCTTCAGATGACTGCTGGCTAACTGCAAGTCACAGTGCTCCTGGAAGTTGTTCTTCTCCACCAGTGTACAGGGGAAAGCTTCAGATGACTGCTGGCTAACTGCAAGTCACAGTGCTCCTGGAAGCCGTTCTTCTCCACCAGTGTACAGGGGAAAGCTTCAGATGACTGCTGGCTAACTGCAAGTCACAGTGCTCCTGGAAGCTGTTCTTCTCCACCAGTGTACAGGGGAAAGCTTCAGATGACTGCTGGCTACCTGCAAGTCACAGTGCTTCTGGAAGCCGTTCTTCTCCACCAGTGTACAGGGGAAAGCTTCAGATGACTGCTGGCTAACTGCAAGTCACAGTGCTCCTGGAAGCTGTTCTTCTCCACCAGTGTACAGGGGAAAGCTTCAGATGACTGCTGGCTAACTGCAAGGGTCAGTTTCTGGGTGAGATATTGAAGGGAAACCACAGAAACATATTCATCTGTTACATTACATGTGACATGTTGTTTATAGTCACTTTTCTTCTTTATTTTGCATTAGATGTTTCCTGTTCTCTGTATTCCGTCATGTGAGTGTTCACCTGCACAGGCTGTAACAATCATTACCTGTTGCTGAACCAGGGCCAGCAGACTAATGACTTGATCAGCCCAATGTTATACTCTATTCAAATTTTCATGGGCAGCTGATACACAACTGCGGTACAAACCTAGAACATACCTCAATAACTGTTAAACACATTTTTTTTACATAATTAACCGTCTGCTTTAGGGTATGGGTGGCTAGCACGGCTATTTTGGGTTGTGGCTGCACTGCGTACTGTGCAGCACCACGTACAGCAGCCCTTAGAAAACTGGAGGTGTTGTGCAGACACCCGAAGAACAGAAGCTGGTCAGTGATTAGAGTTGAATAAAATGTTAGTAAGTACTTTCTGTAATCATGTCATATTGTGATGTTTATATCTCGGGTTGACTTGATGAGTTGAGAACAAGAAAAGCATATTAGATGTAGATCCTGAAGCTGCGGCCATGATGGAAATGACAGGAAGACCCTGCACATGCAGAGCCTGAGAGAAGCTGACGAAGATGAGGGACACTGAGGAAGACAGAGGAGAGAGAACGATGGATGTTAGTCAATAACTACAAACCAGCACTGTTCATTTGTTTACTGAAGGTTTTATGTTAATATGCAAAATGTAGGAGCTGGTTTTCTGCCTTTGGTCAAATATTAAAATGTGCACACAAAGAAGTTCTGTTGTCAGTGTGCAAAACTAGAGACTACATTTTATATCAAATATCTGCAACTTTTTATGCCTGCATTTTATGTTTGATATATATCAAGCTAGTGTCTGTAAACTTAAAGATTCTTAAACTTTAAGTTTCGAGATAAATTCTTATGAAATGTAAAATTTCTTGTAAAAAGACTTTCTTGTTTGTTGTTGGTTCTGAATGAACTTATCATGGAGGAGAAATGTATTTCTCTTTGTTAAACAGGCAGTATGGTTTCACAGTACGCTTACACAGAACTGTAGTCATTGTGGAATTTTGCTAGAAAATCTAGTTTTTGAAAGTGTTGCTTAGCATAAGTAAGTAAGCATAAGTCTCTTCATCACGCTGTCCCAATGCAAATACGTTAGATCGTGACGTTAGATATGAAAAGCAGGTGTATAGGGACTATAAACGTGAAATATACACTCCAGACATAATGTCGCATAAAACGCGATTCTGTAGCGTGTCGATTTGTCATTTCAATTTCTTTAAGTGAAACTTTGATGGTCTATTTTCACCCGTGAAACGCTGCTGTGACACAAGTGCTTTGACAGTCATTACCACTGTAACAATGAGAGACAGGAATGATGTCACAGTGACATCGTGCGTTTTGATCAATAACAGTCATTGAATATAAACGCTTCTCTTGCATGGAAATGTGACGCTTTTGGCATGTTTGACATCCGCACACGGTAGTGAAAGTTTGTGCAGTGTGCTGCCGCAGATCGCCCTCTCTTCCCTGGGGATTTTGCATAGATAATTTTGCTTCCGGATTTTTTGATTCTCATAATGTTCTGTCCACTTCCTTGTGTTTAGCGAATAGAGGAACCAACCACACTGTGACTAGATTATCAGATACTTTCCCCAATGCTTAATTACGCTTTTATTTTTTAACATGAAAATTAATTGGTTTACAGCAGTTGGTTTTCGAAGTGGTTATTGATCTAATTCTTTAAAGTTGGGTAAGCTGTGTTTTATTCTAATATTTAAATGATGTGAGTTTAATAATGGCTGTTTATGCGTAAATATATTCTTTTTGGCCGGTTAATGCGTGTTTCTACTGATTATACATAAGTCAAAAAAACGGTTTAATTCGTCCGCACTGTAGGGAAACCGTTATTTGACCTGTATATGCTATGATTGTACTAGTTTCATAAGCGTAAGATGCGCGGTAATAATTGTTCTAATAATTGTGGTCTGTTTCGAAAGATTTTGTAAGAGCAGGTGTATCATAACAACTACTTGATAAAGACAAACCCAGCCGTTACTTGTGTATACGTCGATGTTTGTTATACAATACTGTTAGCGAGAGTTTTATCTAAACACTCTTAAGTGTGTGTGTACAAAGGTTTCTGGATGGAAGCACACTGAGGTTTCTGGGTTAATGTGTAACTTATAAAGAGTGACTTGTTTTAGCTCTCTGGGACAGCTTCATTAGATCCAGCTGCTTTGCAATGCAAATATCGTCTTCTATAGAGAACGACACGTGAAACGTTCTATTGAGCTCGTCATGCCTCGTCAACAACGACTGACATGTCTCTTAAAGCGATGAAAGGTGCACTGTTTAATCAATGATAACTGCTGGTGCACTGTGGGTAATTCTGTCAGCTGACATACCTCACTGAGAACCTCCAGTATCACTGTTGTCACGTCTTCTTCATATATAATCCATACTGTAACTTAACATGATCTTTTGTGTTTTGACATTTAAAATACATGCATTTCCGCTGCATCAATTATTTATAAGAAAAATCAAGTATCCACATATGTGTCCTAATTCTATGTGCACTGTACCTCTGGCATTAAGTGACTTGTGCGTTTGTGTATTTGTTTGTATTTGTCAGTGTGTGGCCAAAGGCAGCGATGGCGGGTCGCAGTCAGCAGGGAGAAATGACTGACTACAAGAAGAATCTGATAAAGCGAGACTTGGAGATGGGGATTGTGATGACAGTGTACAGACAGAAGATGGAGAGACTTACAGTACAAGTCATCATGGAGACCAGACAGGTGGCTTGGACCCGCACAGCCGACAAAACAGAAGGAGTGTGTGAGTGTTCAATCTAAACAGTCGAATAGTGATTGTTATTAATGACTTAAGAAAATATTACAGAAAGTAACCTACAGCGGATTCAAGCTGTATGTTTTATCTTGATGTGCTTTCCCTGGCAGACGAACGCATGACCAGTTGAGCTACAGGAACCAAACAGTTGATGGTTCAAATGAGCTAATCTGTTTTGTACTTCTGTTGTGTTTTTGACTGTGCACACTGTGTTGGATCACACTCACACTACTTCACATGCTTCGCTTTCTTTTCACAGTGGACATTTTTGAGATTCGAGAAGTTCGATCAGGAAAAAACTCCAAAGACTTTGATCGCTTCAAGGACAACAAAGACAGGAATCCTGACCCCAACACATGTTTTATCATATTCTACGGCTCTCAGTTTGTTTTAAACACACTCAGTCTGGGGGGTGTGTACTACCTCCCATACCTGTTACATATTCAATGTCTGCGAAAGCACACTGTCTGTAACTGCAGTCATATGTAGAACATCATCATATGGACTCAATGTACAGAATAATCAATATAGACACCCAGTATACACATGACTATAACACATGACTAAAAGCTGTATTATCTGTGCTTATGTTGTGATGTTATGTGTTGTTCCACAGCTGATTCAGTGGAGGATGCAGAAAAATGGCTGATTGGACTCGAGTTACTCAGACAGGAGACACTGGCAGCTAACACACCAGAGATTATAGAGAGGTGCGCATACACACTCTCCACATCTGTACTGTATCTGTAAACCATATGCCACATTACACAGTATGTTTGCTTTATCATTCTCCCTCTTCTGTAGTTGGCTGCGGAAACAGATGTACTCTGTTGGCCAGACAAAGAAAAACAGGTTCTTGTCTTTCATGTGCACTCTTATCTACAGTCACAGAAAGTTCAGTGTAGTTTCTGTCTCACCCTGTTACTACTCTCTCATGCTGTCTCTCACAGTATCACCTTGAAGGAGCTCAAGTCTCTTTTGCCCCAAATGAACTTTAAACTTCCAGGTGGACGTTTTCTGAAGGACAAATTTGCGGTATGAATGATGCATTGTGTGTCATGAATAATACTTTGACAGAAAACACTTTGACCCGCTCTGGATTAAGTGTGAACATGTTCTATGCGCTTCAGTTTTAAGAAACATATTTAGATAATGGCTTCACATAATGTATTAAGGTCTGAACATCATCATTTTAGGCAGTGGGAGCAAAAAAAGATGTTCTGGATTTTGAGCAGTTTCACAAATTCTACAATCTTTTGCTATTTGAAAACCAGAAGATGGTGAGTGCCATTCAGTGTTTCTGCTTAGATAACATTTTGATGTGGATGTCATTTGTGTGTCAGTACTGTTTTATTATACAACGTTTATGGTTTGTTTAAACATATCATGCGTTCTTTGTGCTATTATCTTTCTTATTGTGTGCTGCCTTTTTTTATTAGATACTAGATGAGTTTAGAAAGGAGTCTTGTGCTTTCATCATGGGGTGAGAAACTGTTCTTTGTTTAGGCTTAATGAGTGTTTAAAAAAGGTACCACTTTACAACAAGGTTCTGTTTGTTTACATTAGTTAACTAAATTAGTTAACATGAACTTATAATATTCAATACTTCTACAACATTTACTTATCATCCACAATGAACAGCTGCATTTGCATTAACAAACATTAACAAACATTAGTAGATGTAGTAAAAACATTGCTTATTGTTAGTTCATGTTACTTATTACTTGTTATGTGCATTAACTAATGTTACTGAATGGGATTTTATTGTAATGCGTCACCAAAAACTGGTGGCAACTGATGAGGTCACAGGTCTGTCCTGGTTGCAGACAACAAAGAAAAACTAAGTGCAAATATTGAAATGCAACTAACCAGCTAATTAATTCTGCATAATTAGGAAAACACAATGACTAGACTTACCAACATTTAAAAGAGTAGAAAATGCTTCCCATATATTTAGTTGTTGAAGCTAATGAAATTTGGTGTAATCTAACCAGCGTGGATGGGTTATGTGACACATCCTCATTCTCAAAACCCCGAACAAAACTACAGGTATGAAAGTGAAATGAGGTTTGTGCCAAGCACACATGTAGAACCTACAGACCTGTAGCTTCCAGAGGCCAACCTGTCTGAGAAGCACTGAGGCTGGTGTTCAGTGATTCAACAGCGTTCTGTTTGTATTTCTCTGCAGTAACTCTGATCAGCCCGTTCAGCTCCTCGATTTTCAAAGATTCCTTCTATATCAACAGCGAGTAAGACTGATACCTTTCTACTTACACTTCCTGTCCATCTGTTTCATCATCTAGACATCTGTACACCAATTACCCCACATTTCATTCAAACATTCTGTTCTGTACATGCCTTTCATAGGAGACCTGGGCCAACAATCTGAACCAGGTACGAGAGTTGATGACCATCTTCATTGATGATACCATGAGGATGACCAACGATCCTGCATTTACTGTTGAAGAGGTACAGAAAAAACTGTTTATGTTTATTTATATTTACAAGTGACATGTTTACATGTTTTACACTTACCTTTCTGTCTGTCTGTCTGTTTGTCTGTCTGTCTAGTTCCTCTGTTTTCTGTTTTCTAAAGAAAATTCGATCTGGGATGAGAAGTTCTCAGAGATCTGTCCACTGGATATGAACAACCCTCTGTCTCACTACTGGATCAACTCTTCACACAATACGTTAGTACTGCTGTTCTTCAGGCTTGCTCATGACACCTATGTAGCTCCTCGTCCTGATGATGGACTTCCTGTGTTACTTCATGCGTTTCATTTTTTCACAGTTATTTGACTGGAGATCAACTGCGCAGTGAGTCGTCACCTGAAGCGTATGTGCGATGTCTGAGGTTGGGCTGCCGCTGCATTGAGTGTTAGTGAACCATCCCAGTTTCTCAGAAATATTCTTGAATGTATACTGCAGTGAATTGCATTGACAAAGCAGTGATAAAACCAGTCTGAAATCAGGAATAAGCATTTATAATAATGATGTTTTGTTAATCCAGTGGACTGCTGGAATGGTCCAGATGAACCCATCATATATCACGGTCGGACTATGACCTCCAAGATAAAGTTCAGAGATGTGGTGAAGGCCATCAATGATCATGCTTTTGCAGCCTCAGAGTCAGTCCACATCAACACACACACACACACATTCATCATAAATCAGCTCTGAGGAAATCTGACAATATATCTTGCTTTAAGATAATGAAGCCTATTTTAGTCTTCAGAAAGATTATAGACATTTTTTTCCATGACAATTATGCACAATTACCCTCCGAAATATAAACATGGCCATTGTTGGCAGGTACCCTGTTCTGCTGTCCATAGAGGAACACTGTGATGTCAAGCAACAGAAAATGATGGCCCAGATTTTCAAAGATGTTTTTGGAGACAAGCTCTTGACTGAATCACTGGAACCAGAGGCAGAACAGCTGCCCTCACCAACCCAGCTAAGGGGCAAAATCATCATCAAGGTACAGAACTGGACCTTGGAACCCAACTGGACAAACCTGCAGAGCCATTCAGCGCAACACAGTGTCATATAATCTGCTTTGTTATGCTCTTCCATACAGCACAAAAGACTGAATATCGATGACACCTTTGCCAAAAAGGATCTGCGTAAAGGGGATAAACAGGGAGAACTTTTCATCTGGGACCCGATAGACGAGGTGCTGAAACGGAACATGATAGCTTTCCTGTAGCTCAGTGGTTAGAGCATGGCGTTAACAACGCCAAGGTCATGGGTTCGATCCCAGGGATTGCACATACTCAATGTATAGTGATCAATGTGTAGTATAATGCAATGTAAGTCGCTTTGGATAAAAGCGTCTGCCAAATGCCTAAATGTAAATGTAAATGTAAACACCCTGTGCTTGTGTTTTTGATTGTCATCATCGTTTCATATGATGTGTCTGTGTTTAGAGATGGTACAGACACTACTGTGTGATCGAGAATACGATGCTGTATTATGCTGAAGAGAATGAACTGGAGGAAGACACAGCAATGGTGAATCAGTGAGAGTCGGTGTGAGAGAGTCAGTGTGTGAGAGTCAGTGTGTGAGAGTCAGTGTGTGAGAGTCGGTGTGTGAGAGTCGGTGTGTGAGAGTCGGTGTGTGAGAGTCGGTGTGTGAGAGTCGGTGTGTGAGAG